>BJBW01002915.1:109391-147277 GCA_004320125.1 Scolopax mira | reverse complement strand
TGTCTTCACCACTTCCTGGTATTTCTCCTTGCCTGCCAGTCCCCTTTTCCAAAGATCATAGACCTTCCTTTTGTTCTTGAGCTCCAGACAAAGCTCTCTGTTTAGCCAGGCTGGTCTTCTTCCCTTCCTGCTTTTTTTTGGGGACTTGGGTATGTGTGTTTTTTTGTTTGATTGTTTTACAATTACCTTTCTTCATTACAAACCACTTTATCTGAAGATTGCTCTGAAAAGTTAGCAATGAACTTTCACTAAATTTCACTGAATTTTTAGAGTTGGAAGGGAACCATAGAGATCATCTAGTCCAACTTCCCCACCGAAGCAGGGTTGCCTATAGCCAGGGCATGTCACTCAGGACTGCACCCAGGCGGGTCTTGAAAACCTCCAAAGAAGGGGACTCCACGACCTCCCTGGGCAGCCTGTTCCAGGGCTCTGTCACCCTCACTGTGAAGCAGTTTTTTCTCATATTTGAGTGGAACTTCCTATGTTTCAGTTTGAGCCCATTGCCCCTCGTGCTCTCACTGGCAACCACTGAAAAGAGTCTGGCTCCTTCCTCCTTCAACCCACCCTTTAGATACTTATAGCCATTAATAAGATCTCCCCTCAGCCTTCTCTTCTCCAGGCTAAAGTCCCTGGTCTCTCAGCCTTTCCTCATAAGGGAGAGGCTCCAACCCTTGAATCATCTTTGGTGCCCTTGTATCTTATTTAATTAGGAGATTAAACTAGGAGAAAATAATTATATGCAAAACAACCATGTAATTCCAAAATATTTTCTGTCTTCCCATTCCGTAACGCTTTTTCTCTGATAACAGCATTTTTATCCTTGATGGGAAAATAGCCGTGTTCTGTTTCTAACATCAGAAAAACCTCACATGAACACCTATATATTTGATCAAATTGCTAAAATACTGTCATAAAAAAAATAGTATTATAGAAGTTGGTATAATTTCATAGACTATAAACAACCAAACTAATTTTATTGTTATCAGATTGTGGATATGAGAGGAAAAAATAACTTTACAATGCATCTTCTGTAGAAGGACTGTGCCTTTACAACATTCTCTTTGTTGTAAACTTCTAAGACAATAGTTGTCCTCCCTATTACTTTCCCCTTTCCATTCCCATTTTCTGGTGTACCCATGCCATCTTGGTAACTCTAGCATCTCTTGGTAAACCTAGCATCTTTTGGTAACCCTTGCAAACTCAATTGCATGCAAATACATTTGCAAAGTTTTGATTTAAATAGGTAACATTTTCAAAATTGCTTAAATACTGTAGGTTTTCACTCCTTGAGACAAATTTTAAAAAGTATGCTAGATACTTGCACAAGGACTATGTACCATGATGTTCAGCACTACAGGTGCTCCAAGATCAATCATGTTGTGGAGTTAGGTGCCCAAAGGTCTTCAGATAGTAATTGGAGGAGAGTTAGCTGTCTGAGCTAGGGAACAAACAGCTAGACGGCAAGTATATCAACATATCACTATTTCCTCTATGAAATAATGTATGCTCACTGAAACTTCAAAGCCAGACACAACTTTTCCTTTGTTGCCTTATAGGTTACATTTGTGATTCATGAGAGTGAAACTGTTGTGGTTTCTTCATGCTATACCTGATCTGTAGACCACTCTCTCAGGACACAGGAGGGCTGTGTTATTTTACTCTTCATACCTTAGAATCCCGAACTTGCATATCTGTTACAAATCCTCCCAGTTGGATATTATATTATGGGATTTATGACCTTAGTTTGATGCTCCAATTAGTAGATTCCTTGAATGAGTGATTCCATCTCACTTGATAGAACATTGCAATTTTAAATTAACATGATATTGTTTGCTCTATAATTAGGTGCAAATCACCAGCTTAATCTGGATAATGTCTTATGTTAAAATTTTTCATTAGCTCATTAGGAACAATGCAAGCATCTGTCAAATGCATAAATAAAAAATTCAGATTTGTGAATATTTGAATTAGAACTAAAGACAGCTATGTTTTTATGAATCAAACAAATGTAGTTAAATCTAAGAAAATAATAAATCCCTTTCTGTGACACTGAAGCTAAGAAGTTCCTCAATTTTAAAGCCTTTTACCCCACTGTTCAGTGCAGTGAGCAGAACTGCAGTTGCTAATAGCTCTCCCCTCCCCCCTCCCAGAGCTTTTGTCAAGGGGTCAGCTGGGTGTGAAGGGTTCATCCAGGAAATAAACTCCTCACAGTGCAGGCTGAGGCCAGACAAAGTCAGGGCTAGAGAAAGGAGTAGGCACAGATGCCTTTGTATCATCGTTCAACTCGGTGATCTCAGAGGCCCGTTCCAACCACAAAGATTCTGTGATTCTGTGATCATTATTGACACTAGGCTAAGGTTGTGTTGAGCCAAAATGGGGTCCTGGCCTTGGGCAAGAGAGGTGTTCCAGGTGAGGTTCACAAGAGAGAGTGAGGCTAGGTGGTGTCCCTGGGGTACTGAAAATCTGGTGAGATAACTCTTCCCTTTGGATCCTTGCTTAAACATCTAAGTTGTATCTACCCGTGAACTTGCTCTTGCTGCCTTTCCGTCTGCCTTGAATATTCTCATCTATATTATTTTGATATGCAGTAAACTATAATAAAACCTGCATATAATTGGAATTCCATGTGTATCAGATATTTCTTTTCCACATAAATGACACTATTTGAAAAGTTATCTAGAAGCAACCTAGAATTATTTTGTATCTACTTTGACCAAAAACTATTTATTGTTTTCCTTTTCTCATAATACGTTCCATTTACCATCATTAAGGTTTTATTTTGTCATTTAATATCAAAGGCAGAAGTGCATGAATATACAATGTTTAAAGTGGTCCACTGCTAACATTTAAATAAAAATAATGCTACTTTGTTTGATATTATTTTTCTTTTTCTTCTTTTTGGGGGCCTTGCATGGCTGTAATAAGGCTTCATTCAGCCTTATTATTGTCCCTAGCAGATACAGAATCTTTGGTTCAGGGCATCATCGCATAAACTATTTACTGTTGTAATCCTTTCTCAACAAATTTTTTTTATGAATACTTGGAAGGCTCCAGGCCATATAGAACTACTACTGTTTGAAATTAGACTAGTACAAGATTAAATCAGAGAAAGATTAAATCTAAGTAGCATGGCTTTGCCTGATATCCATGAATATATATCAACTTCTGTACTAACATAAAAACCTTTAGTGCAAAAATGTAAAATTTTGTGTAATCCCTATACTTAAAAAATATAAAGTGAAAAAAAATAATTAAGAAATACATATGAATTCAGTTTTCCATATCAATACATTCAAATATGTGACTGATCATTAGAGCAAAAAACGACCCAAATATTGTGTAATGGTAATCAATGCTGAAATTGATAATATTGAGTATTTATTTAATAAGAAGTGCCATTTTCAATCCATTTTTGAATTATGTACTTTAACTTTTTTTTCACTTCCCTAAGTGTTAGAGACAGTTTCATTCATGTTCATACAGAAATAACCAGCAAATGGTCAAATATGTACCATGGTATTTCATTTGAAATAGACTTTAAAGCAATTTTTTTTTCCTCTGACATTATTTGGGATGAAGAAACCAAAAAAAAAAAAAAAAAAGAAAGATATTACAAGTCCATAACTTTTTAAATTTAAAATATTTGGAAAACAATATTTGGAAAAAATAGCCAAGAAAAAAATACAGGAAAGGATATAAGAAATTATTTAGTGCATTGATTTTCAGTTAAAAGAATTATTATTACAAAGTTCTTCCCTTAATTTTTGTAACTAATATTTATCTGATAACAGGCAAACTCCACTGCTACTAGAGAAGTATTATGATGTGTCTTCCATGAATCATGCTTCACCACCTGACAGAACTGATATCACAGCACAGGCAAGCTTGGCTGAAATATAGTTTGTTTCCCAAAACCAAGAGGTGGAAAATTAATCAGGGGTGATCTTATTAGTCTATATAAATACTTGAAGGGTGGGTGTAAAGAAGATGACAGTTATAAGAAAAGAGGCAATGGGCATAAGTTGATCTACAGGAAATTCTGTTTCAACACCACAAAAAAACCCTTTTTTTTTTACTGTGATGGGGATCAAAATTCTAGAAGAGGTTGCCCAGAAAAGTTGTGGTGCAGACTCCATTCGTGGAGATATTCAAACCTGACTGGACACAGTCATAAGCAACCTCCTGCAGTTGACCCTTGTCTGAGCAGGAGGCTGGACTAGACACTCTTCAGAAGTCCCTGCTGATCTTAACTGTCCTGTGATTCTGTTACTCTACAAAGATAACCTAAAACAGTAGTTTTCCTCGACTTTTATTTACCAACCTTTTATTTCCAACTTTTCTTTAATTTTTTTTAATTAAACAATGAGAATGGAGTTCCTAAAAAGCATAGTAGCAAAGTTGTGCCGAAAAAAATGTGAAAGAGGACACAATACCTATGCAAGAGAAAACACAGTGTATGTCATAAGAAGAATCTTGAAAGCAATCTCAAAGTCAAAACAATTTAGCAGCTCTGAAGTATAATGTAAGTTGAACATTGGTTAAGATTTTGTCTTTTCTAATCTGAGGCAATTTCCAATGTATTGGAACATTATTGTTGGCTAATGACTTTATTTCTGTTAAAAATATTTAAGTTATTGTGCTCTATTCTACTTTTAATAAGTGTCAGTGCCAAATTGCCAGCTAGTAAACTAAATAATGTAATGTATGCAACTAAATACACATCTATAGGAGATTTATAAGAAGACAATCAGAAACTAATCATCAGAAAATAAGATTACTGACCCTAAAAGAAGTTACATGAAACTTATTGGAGGTATTTAAAATTCTCATGGGGACTGGAAAAAATATTTATTTTTATTTTCATTCATATACAATTGCATCACTTGAACTAAAGGAAAACAAAAGGAGCAAAATTAAGAACTAAACACACTCAAAATTATGCTGTATTCCACAGTTTCACAATTTCAAACACATTTCAAAAATCATTCAGTCTGTATAATATTCATGTTGAGAAAAAGGTTGGCTAATCTAAGTATCATCGGGACATTTTTGATTGCTTTATTTATGATTTTCTTCAGATAATAAGGCAATTATAGTTACTTTTCAATATGGAAGATGTGGAGGAAAACACTCTACATAGCTGGCTGGCATTTTTGCTGATTTTTGGCATTTTGCTTTACTCTGGAAGTGGAGATGCTAGCTCTCTTTTACTGAAATATAAGATATTAGACACTGTTCAAGATCAGACGAAAGAATAAGAACATACAAAATACAAGAGACATGTTCAGCTCAACAGTCAAAACTGCAGCATAGGTTAAGCAGGTTTATTGATTTGAGTCTGAAAACCATGAAACCACTTATCTCTGTTGCTTAGATATGTGAATATGTTGCACATATTCATATTTAACATAAGATATGCAAAGACGTATCTATTCACATATCAACACCATATCTAATGAAGCTGTCATCTATACTACTCTTTGAAGCAATGCATGCTTACATAAAAATCTCCAATTCTGTGCAATCATGGCGTGTCTTGGTTTGAGGTAACATAGAACCAATTTTCTTTTCAGTAATTTTACTTTGTAACCAAGCCTCTTCTAACTAACTGAAGTCTCTGAAATTAATGGTGTATTTTTAAGACAGTGTCTGCTTCCAGAGTGATAAAGCCTGATTGCTTATAATTTATGCCAAGAAATGGTATTCGGAGCGGGTCCTACTTATACTTATTGCTATAACAACAAGATCAGCTAACTTTGTTATATGCCTCGTTGGAGGGTTGGAAGCAGAAAAGCAAAGAGGGGTGAAGAAGTGGACAGGACAGGTGACCCAGAACTAACCAACAGGGTATTCTGTCCCATCTGCCCTAGGCACAGTGTAAAAGCTGAGAGATCAAAGGGTCATCTCTCTTTCTTCAGTGGCTGGTGTCCAAAGAGCACTCTGATCCTGATTCATGTGTTCCCTAATTCAGATCTGGAATCCAGTCTGGGACTTTCCCAGTGCCTGCTAGTAACATGATTGTCATCCTGGGGGCTCAATACAGTTTTGTATATATTGTATATATTTAATTATTTTATTTTTATAATTTTATTAACATTTTCATTAGTTTAGTTTCTTTTTAAACTCATAAGTCTGTTTTTCTCTCTTCCTCCTCTCCCTTCAGAGCAGGGGTGGGTGAGAGCACCTCTTGTTTGTTTCAGTGGCCAGTCCAGCCCAAACCACAACATGACCAAAAAAGTATCATCTGAAACAGCCTGGTAGAGCTGTAAGGTATGGCATAGGATCTATAAGAGACTTTTATTTTTCTGAAGCAGAAATTGGAGGACAGTTAAATAGTGAAGACAACTTCTCAAATGGCACAAAATTATTTTCTATGACTGAATGAATGCTACCTATATAAATACATTTACGTGTAGAATCCTTAGTCAAAGTCTTAGTATATAAGACATTCCCAAAGGTTAGCACATAAGTAAAGCAAAGAGACATGCCTGGACCTGGGTCCTTTTAGAAAAACATTAGGTGATTACTTCGTATACTACAGAATATCTCAAATGACACTACATGTGTGTGTGTTTAAGCCCCTGAACTGTGACATAGACATGTACAGACATATACATAGAATCATAGAATCATAGAATCATCTGGGCCAGAAGGGACCTTCAAAGGTCATATAGACCAACCCCCCTGCAGTCACAGGGACACCTCAACTAGACCAGGTTGTCCAGGGCCTTGTCAAGCCTCACCTTATGTACAGGCTTTCTACACAATGTGATTCATTTGAGATTGTAGTACCTAAATTTAATGTGTATGTCTGAACTAGGTTTTAACCTTCCATTGTAATAAGTGCAGATCTAATTGGTATTGTCACTAGAGCCTAGAAATCAATTTCATTCACCCTGATACTGACATGTAGGAACAGGATACAGTTCCTCAAAGACAGATGTCTGTGGAAACTTGAGATCTTAAACTGTCTCCAGTATATTGTAGAGGATTTGTCTGTCCTCAAGTGCTGCAGAAAGAATATGGGTGCTGAACAGACTTCCACGAATTCCTTTACTCAACTATGTTCCCAAAAGTCATCATTCTATTTTTTTTATTTTCAGGATGTTAAACTTACCTCTATGAGTCTAGCCTGTGTTTCTAGAAGCACCAATGGCAATGAACTCACCTAGTTTTTTATGTAGTTGTTTTCCCCCAATGAATTTTCAAATAGAACTGCACATATATACTCTCACATATAAGTGAATCAGTTAATCAATCAAACGAACAACACTCCTCTTACTTTCTCTATAGATTAGAGAGAAAGACTGACTATCTGTTTTCACCTTTTGAACCTACTGACAGCTTCTAAAATTCCTAGAAATGGAACATTGATCTGAACACATATAATAGTGGGTATAGTGCACAATTACACTCTGGTGTTTCAGAAACACGTAGCACTTGGTGAGCCTTGTTAAAACATATTCAGTTGCACAATCACCCTGAGAAGCACATTTACAACACCACACTATGGGGAATTTGAGTTTTGCAAGTTTCTCTTAAGTAAGATTTTTTAAAACTACACTCACTATCTTTTCCTCTTGTGCGGAATGTATTCTAGCAACTAAAAAAGGGATTTCACTTAAAGCCTTTTTTTTTTCCTGACGTTTCAGCGGCCTCCTCAGGACTGCTACTGTATTTTGATGCAAGACTAAAATATCCTGTCCATCTTCTTCTTCCAAACATACAGAAATTTATGTAGTTATTTATTTTAATTCTACTTGTATTTAGTTCAGAATATAATACCGTGTATCCCATTGGTGGTGACAACTGGATGTATAGAAATAATCATTTTTTAGAGTCCAGAAAAACTGTAAAAATGAATATGACTATGTTTGGCAACATGGTCCATAGCCAAATCTTCACTCAAAAAAAAAAGTTAGCTTGATGTACTTTGGAATTCTGTTAAGTTGCTAAAATAATTATACAACACTTATAAATTGCAACAAGTGTTTGGTTTTATTGTGTGGGTTTTTTTCTTTCTGTAATTTTCCAATCTAACTCAATGTGGATTTATCACTTATTTAGTTATTATCATGATATTTAACAATGAACATACAAAATCAATTTTGTAATTGATTATATAATAATTATATATATATATAATATTAAATTGATGTTAGGCTTCATGGAGTATACATGTTTTGTTACAGACTCAGAATTTTTCCTGGAGTGGAAATTTTTTATGGCTGTTGAATTTATGAATATTTGTGTTACAGAACACTAACATCTTTGTATTTTTCTTTGATTATGAATTTCGTTGGCGTTCTCTGAAAGTTTGCCAGTATCCAAGTCAGTATGTCTTGTCCAAAACTTTCACGTTTTTTAACTTCAGTATGCAGTTTGGATCCTCCTGGAGGAATACAGCTACTATGATTTTCTGTGTTTTGTTTCAGATATACATGAAGTTTGATAAAGTCCTTGACTGGAAATTAAAGTCAATTAAATAAATTAGAACAAATTTTGACTTTTTGGCAGCTAGGCATGAGTTGTCTTTGATACAGACTGAGAAGAAAAGCTACTTAATCAGTTATGCTTAGTGAGGATAATGAAAACTCAAAGACCTCACCCTGGTGAATAGCCTGCAGATCTTTGATGAAAAGTGGAGATGATGTTATGTCCAACTTATTGAAGTAGATTTTTCTTCCAATGATCAAGAATTTGATCTTGTCTTGGTCTTATCTTGAGCCAACTGCTCTACACCTCTATAGGCTTGGCTGAATGTAACAATTGCCATTTTGAAATAGAATCAGTAGCTGAATATCACTCTGCTTTTGTTCAAGCCCATCATGGCTTATTCTTAGCCATCAGAGTATAATGAATGTGCAAGATGATAACATGGGGCACTGTACACATGGGTCACATAGCAGTAGGAAAGGAGTGATTTGTCTTCCACCTTCTAGCATTTCAGCTGTGCTAGAAAAATGTTACTTTAAAAAAGGACCTAATACTTCAATAATAGCATGTGATGGAGTAACTTACTTCATATAAACATGCAGGGTGTTCGGTCATACCTAAGCATTTTAAAAGAATTTGGGTTTAGTCCTGCATAAGCCTGAACACATCAACCACAGTCTTGGAACAATTCTCAGTTCTACCACCTTCTCAAGTTAACAGCTCTGAGTTGAGGAGGCTACAGTGGGTTTCTGAAGGTGTTCGTGCAATCCAAGACAAGTAATCTGACATTTAAGTTCAGAGGATATATATGGAAAGAGTTAATGTAAAAAGAACTAACTTCAGTCACTCTATAATAAATAGTGATGTTTTCACAATAAGGCAATATTGTTCTTTCATTGAAAGAAAAACTACCCCAAAACAATCCAGTCTTTTCAAAGAGAAGAGGATATTTTAGCTGCACAAAAGATTTGTTCACTTAACTTTTTATGACACAGGAATTTATTCTTCTATGTAGCAATACTATAACTAATATGCTATTGGTAATTGGCCTTAAACCCTTATACTGGCTTCACAGCCCTGCATTTATTCACGGAATCATGGAATTGTTAGAGGTGTAAGGGACCTCTAGAGATCATCTAGTCCAACGACCCTGCTAAAGCAGGAATGCCCAGAGCATATCACTCAGGACTGCATCCAGGAAGGTCTTGAAGATCTCCAGAGAAGGGGACTCCACAACATCCCTGGGCAGACTGTTCCAGGGATCTGTCACTCTCACCGTAAAGAAGTTAATCCTGGTATTTGAATGGAACTTCCTATGTTCCAGCTTGAGCCCATTACCCCTTGTCACTGGAAAACACTGAAAAGAGTCCAGCTCCAACATCCTTTAACCCACCCTTTAGATACTTATAAACATAAATTAGGTCTCCCCTCAGCCTTCACTTGTCCAGGCTAAAGAGTCCCAGCTCCTTAAGCCTTTCCTCCTAAGGATTGTGAGAGCTCTGCCAGTTGCTGATAGAATGTTTCATCAGCTACTACATCCTGGTTTGGGGGTCTGTAATAAGCCACCACTATGATATCTGCCTCGTTGGCCTTCCCTTTGATTCTAACCCAGAAACACTCTACCTTGGCATTTCCATTATTAAGTTCTATGCATTCAAATGTGTCTCTAACATAGAGGGTCACCCCACCACCTCTCCTTTCTTGTCTATCCTTTCTGAAGAGTTGATAGCCATTGATAACAGCACTCCGGTTGTGTAGCTCTTCTCACCAGGTTTCTGTGATGTCAACAATATTGTAGTCTTCCTGCTGTACAATGGCCTCCAGCTTCTCCTGTTTGTTGCCCATGCTGCGTGCATTTGTGTAGAAGCACTTAAGCTGGGCTAAGGCCTCCACACAGACTTTGGACCACTGAGCTTCACTGACACACTGTTATGTCAAATGGTGTGGCATTCAACACAGCTTTGGTACCACACCATAAAATCACTAGTCTGATAAAGTCAGGCATGATTCTCTGAGAATTTTAAGTTTGTTGAACTGAAAATTAAAAACTCTCAGAAAAGACCTAAACAGATTGATAACCACTGTGAAAAATATACTCTGAAAATATTGGCCTGGTGATCAAGAATAGTTTCTTGATTTTATTTAGAAATACAAATGTAGACTCTGCTGCTGTGTCTGTACTGCACTCTTTTTCATGGACAGGGGATATCCTACTTCTGACCAAATAATGCTTTTAAAACATGTGAACCCACTGTTTTCTTAACCATTTCTCTCCTGATTTTTTCATTTCTCCTGCAGCTTTGATTTGTTGTGCATTCCATACTGTGTGTACTTCTGAGCTATTTCTTTAGGCATCAATCTGGCTTTGAGAACTTCAGAAGGTGGTGGTTACAGTGGAGGTAGGCACTTAAAGGTCAGCATTGTCTCATTTTACACCTTGGAAGACTTAGTCCTGCACTCCTACTAATGTTCATCATTATGCAATATTGAAATTTTGACCTTCCAGTGAACATGTGTAGCAAATCTTGTTGATATTAAATAGTCAATGCAGAATTACTCAAAGGTCAACTTCTTCCTACTTAGCTACTGTTCTAAGAAGTACTTGTAGCTTTCAACATTGTTGTTTAGTATCAGCCTTCTTCTTATATCTTTTTATCTGTTATTTCTGTCATTTACTTCTTATGAACAGCAATCACAACTTTGTCACAATGCCTTTGTGACAGACTTTACATTTGTCTGAACAAGTTTTGTAGCAATATTGTCTTCACAGAAGATTTTCTTGTTGACTTTACTGCACTTCTGCACTTTACACAGGTAGGGATGGTTACTGAAGACCCTGATCAATATTGTGATTCATATGTGTAAAACCCATATGGGAAATACATAGTCACAAAAGGATTTTCTTTTTTTTTTTTTCCTTTTCCAGAAATAAATATTTATAAATGAATGTATCATATAAAAATCTGAAATCTTATATGGCAAAACCTGTGATTCATTTAATTCTCAAGCTGAAGAGAAACATTAAGGTTTTGTAAGACAGTGAGGTGCATGAATCATTAAGAAAAGAATGTGTCATTTGTCCCATTTAAAAGTTACTGATGTTGTTAGACAAAATGTCTTATCTTTAGATCATAATGTCACATAGTGGGGTTTTTTTTGCTGTGTATTTAATGGACACTTCAAAATCTGTTAAAAAAAATGTTTTACTCACAGTCAGCTGAAACTTGAACAACTTGGCTATGAACCTGAAAGTATTTTCAATAATACAGTAAATGAGAAAAAAAAAAAGTTTAGTATATTGTGATGAGGACAATTTCACTGCAATCAGTTACATGAAAAAAATAACAAAAACTCTGAGTCAATTGTCTATGATAAAAATTAATTTCCAAAAATAAAGCTATAAAACTACTTGAGAATCTATTGAAATCTGTATCAAGACTTCCTTTGACTTGGATTCACGCTGCATCAGGGATATTTCTCTTTCACTGTTTTACTTGTTTTACTTGTTTTACTATTAGTTTCCTTACCATTTGCTATATACCCCTAGAAATGAGGGAATGTATTTTCAATATAGCCAGTGTGTCTGTGTCAGTGAACTCAAACATTTTCTCCTTTAAGATTCTGAGCAGAGACTCTCCTATATATTTTACGTTAGTGAAATCTTTTGTTTGCAAATTTTTATTTTTTTTTATTTAACAGAAGTTTGATATAGGTAAAGTATTTGCTGTGTCACGAAGGAGCATTCCCCATCTTCTAAGTCCAGGTTCTCATCTTAACAGTTTCCAAATGTCATGACAGTCTTAAAGCCATGTGCAGTTTCTTACCATCCATAAAATGTGTAAGAATAAAAACTAAACCAAGGAAGGAGATAGAAAAGTTGCACAAGAGATTTTTTGATCATGAGACCAGAACTACGGGTCATACCACAGAGCATACTTACTTGTAGCCTTAATAAAAGTCCTTTAGCTGTTTAGAATGAATATTAGTCAGTTAATTTCTTTGCATGAAGGTCTTTAATTTCAGAGTGATTTAACCTTGCCATGTTGGTCAAATGGGGTTTTTGCCTGAAATGTAGACTTAAAGTCAGTAATCATCTCCCTATTAAATAGTTTTTCATCTACTAGGAAAAAAACTTACTGAAGTATTCCAAATAAAAAATGCATGAATAAAGTATAGAGAATGATGTTTCTGAAGAACTCATGCAACTACTTCATTTATTTGTAATCTAAGAAATTCACTGTTTCAAAGCAAGCTGTATATATTTGATTTGTCATCTGAATTATTCCACTGTCATGTATACAGCTGTTTAGTAACTTTGTTTCCTTATTAAATTATTGGTGCTGGTTTTTAATAGGATGAACTCTGAACATCAGGAAGTTATACAATGCAGAAGTTATAAGCTAAAAAATAGTTATTTAAAAGATATTGAGCTTCTCAAGTTAATACCTTATATTGCAAAGATTCTCTCATAAGTAAAAAAGGGGAATTCTTCCTTTTGCCCTAATTTTTTTCCATTCTATTACAGTTACTGTGATGTACCAATTAAATTCATAGAAGATATTAAGAGATGCTACCTTCACCCTAAATTCTCCAGACTCCTTCATATTCACGAAGGAGCTGCTGTCAGTTAAGAGAAATAGCATGCAAAAGATAGGGATGTAGAACAACTGAGTTATGTTTCTTCTTTAATTATTTTTTAATGATTTCTTTCATCATTGAAAATAAAGGACATAAGAAAACTGGTCTCCCCACTCTGTAGTAGTTTTTCACTAACACGTATTCCTTGCCAGTAATGGAAGCAGTTACTAAATTAATATCTTCTTCATTAAGTGTGAAGAGAATTATGAAATTAAATGAGGCAATGTGAATCAGAAGACATCCTTTTTTAAAGAAAACTGACACATATCCAAAATCTTCATAAACAACAAGAATTTACAATGGAAAACATTTTAATTTTTGATGCCATTAAAAGCTAATCTTCACATTGCTTTTATTTATCAATTTATTTAATATTCAGCTTTCTCCCTAAAACTCGTTTTCTTCCAAAATAATTTTGGATGGATTAAAATGCACTGCATAATTAGGTCCATGAAAAAAGATCTACACTGATCCTAATTAAAAACCATTTTTAGTAAATTTAATCAATGGAATATTATCTGGTATCTATAATAGCCATTTTCATTCTAATCACATTAGCTGGTGTATGTTCCACAACACAAGTTAGTGGGATTCAGTTTATGTAGTAAGCTTCATATTAAATCCATTCTGATCTAAGCCTCTTCTTCTGTTTTTCCAACTCTTTTATTTCAGTTCTCATTGGCAATGGAAAAACACTCTTTTCATTGCCAAATTTAATTAATAAATAATTTCCACATGTTTTATTACACTAATTAGCAGATGCTGTGTCCCAAACTTTAAATCCTTGTTCTATCAGAAATTTTTCATATGTGATATCTTTGGATTGTTACATGTTTGTGCAACATTTCACTGACAAGCATCTCAGTCCTAAATGAGGCTTGTAAATGCAATGTTAGTGTAAATATTTAAAGTTATGTTGTCTCAGTCAGATTACTGGAATATATTTAGACACATATTTGAGGAACGTACACAGCCAGAGAAAAGGATTCATACCTATCAATATTAAAATTCATGCCCTGTACTTCATTCATCTGTTTATTAACAGAAATGAAAGAAAAGGTGTGTAAGGTAAGCTTTCCAGGTAAGAAATGTTTAAGACTTCTGATTTGAAGTCTACAGTCTATTTATGTTACGTTAAGTTGTGACTTCTAATGGCTAACATCATTTTGTCATCATGACATTCTGGCTTGACTACATTCTGTCTTTTTTTGAATTTTTGTGTCCCTCACTGTTAATTTTATAATATTTTATAAAATTATATAATGTATAATATTTTATAAAATTTATAAATATTTTAACAAATATTTTATATGAATTCTAATCATATTATTTCTAAAAACAGTGTATTACTAGTGATTTTTACCACATCCTTCCATTTGTTGTCATGCTGCTATTGTGCCACTAGTGCTCACTCTCAAATTCTGTGAATTATCCTGGGAATAATACATCTTTTTCATGTAATTATGAGATGATTTATCTATTCTATTATTTTACTTTTAGGAGAAGGTGAAAGCATTTAATTATTGTGCTTCTTAAAAGCATTAGGTTTACATTTGGATCTATTTTTTCTTTCTCTTGGGATTTGTAGGTGGTGTTCTTAGTCAAAGACAATGGATTACCTGACAGTGAATACACCTGTACTGTCATACTTCCTCCTCAAGATGAAAAAACATCACATGCTTCCAGTGTGATTTTTACACAGGTCAGAAGAAAAGCTCGCAGGCACCCATGACAGACTGGCTCTGGACATCATCCTGACATCAGTATTAATAAAAGAAAAGTGAACCCAGACAATAATTTTCCATGAACCCAAGAGCCTTTAGGTTATTGACTGAAAGACCTACACAGTGGCTTTTATTCAACTCTTAAAATGTGCCTGCAGGTTTGAGAGATTTTTAGAGTCAGTGTAAATGGGAAGAGGAAGACAAGGGCAGTTGTACAAAAAATGTTACTGTCAGAAGGTGTTCTGCAACACTAAGAAGTTCAGTGCATAAAAGGGACTTGTCTGCTAAGTTGAAGAAAGTACTAAGAGCTTCAGATTTCTAGCAGGGCTTTGGAAGAGTACAACTAAGAGCAGATAACTTTGCTTTAAACGTGAACTTCAAAAGATGGCTTGCAGTCCATTAATGCGGAAAGAAAATCTGAAAAGACCAAATTCAACAATTTTTGTGCATTAAACAATTTAAAATAATACAGGAAAGAGAGTGGGTTGTGACACAACCAGTGTTACTCTGTATACCTGTAGGTTTCTAAAGCACACTTCATTCAATCATTCTTTCATAAGTTGCATTAGCTGCCTGGGTTGAGTTAAGTAATATTATAGACTTTAAAAAAATAGGTTAATAGACTTTTTGTATGGGTTAGGAAGTCAACCACTCATAAAACTTAAAAAACCTACACTTAAGGATCTGTCTGTGACCTTAATTTCATCCTTCTGTGTACCTATGATCTTTAATTAGATGCTCTCAGATTATTTTTTCTAGAAGCTGCTGGCATCACTAAGTATACAGAACAGGGATTCTTACTGGACAAGAAACAACTCAATAATTTCCTATCTTTTCCCTGGTAAACATATGCCTTATTTATGACACAATATTCAAAACAGATTCAGAATATGGGAACAATTCCTCCTGGAATTTTTCCATGCTCCCCTTACAGTAATATACAACATTACATTAAAGACTAGTGAAGGCATGTTAATGACATCCTTGGGAGATAAGCATGTATCATTATCTCCCCTGTATGTATGAGGAACAAAGGCAGAGAGAAATTATCCTCTGTTTCAGAATTTAATTTGAGAGACATAATGTGATTTTTCATATTAAAAAAAAAGGGGGTGGTGGAGTGGGGTGTGTGTGAGAGATAAACCACAAAACCATAATTTATCTGTTCAGAGTATAGAAAAACATTATTTCATTATCAGCTCTAGTTGTACATTTTGGCAATCAGGGTTGTAAACATTGACTAGTCTCAAGAATCTGGGATAGAATTAATCTTACCTATTTTTAAAGATGTGGTTCTGACCCGCAGTCTCGACCTAATTTTAAATGCCTAAATTAAGATACCTGAGAGGTAAGGACCCGAGTTCCAGCTGTCATCAGTGGAGTTCTGGGGACTGACTGCGTTTCCTAAAAACAAGCCTTAAGTGCTATTTGAAATATATTAGGCTATATGAGACTTCAGCTCATGACACAGATTCAGGGAAGACCTATGCCTGTATCTGGAATACAGGTTGGATTTGAAAGGGCATCTCAATTTCATTAGATACTTCTGCATACACAAGGCTGAATCCCATCCCCAATTATTTTATTTGAGGGAAGCTGGAGATCTTCTAGTTCATCCTAAAAATTAAATCAGGAATCTCTTAAGCAGAATCCAGCTGACTTAAAATATTGGTGTTAACTGCTGGATGAGTGATCGTGAGGTATGCTATTTGGGCTGCAATTCCTGTTCTAGAAGAACATATACCCCCTTTGTCATATCTGCCAGCCACATGTAAGACTGTCAAATACTCTTAAAATTTTTGAATTGCACAAATATGTATATATAGATAGGTCAGGTGAGTCCCTCTTGAGATAGACAGCAAACATAAGCCATTTGAATTTATAGATTTTTTTTTATTATTTTTTTTTGTGGAGGAGATATCTTCTACAATGTGTGTTGCAAAAATGTGCTACATAGAGTAGCACAAAGTAGCAGCATTTTTTTTGCTTTTTTTTTTTTTTTTTCTTCTCCTGGGGTGCTTTGTTTAGTCCATATTTTGCAGTGAAACTCCATCCTGATTTCAGCTCCCTATTTTTCTTCTATTCTACACATATACTGGTGCACTCTTATGGCTTTTGATCATTGTGCATACTCTTGTAATTACTCATACATTGACTTACTCATTGCTTATATTTTGACTTCTTTGCCCAACTAATTCTTGTTTCACTCAGGTGATAGGTTTTGGGGTTTTTTTTTGTTTCAGGCATTTTGCCTCAGGATACTTCCTTTTACTTTTTTTGGCCCTGGTTCATTATCAAATGATGAAAGTTTCTGTCCTTCACAGTTTGCACCTTCAACATCATCTTATCTCTTGTTCCCCTCTATGAAAATAGAGAAGACTGAATGATATTACAAGGAAGTGGTAACTGCTAAACGTTGTAGTACTTGAATCTATTCTGGGTCAGAAAGAGCAAAATCAATCATGAATAAAGAAGTCCTTTCCTTGCTCTCATTCCTGTTGTAAACTGGCATTTTGACAGGACAAGTGGTAACAGGCACTAACTTGAACATAAGAAGTTCCATCAAAACATGATGAGGAACTTCTTTACTTTGAGGGTGGCAGAGCACTGGAACAAGCTGCCCAGAGAGGTGGTGGAGTCTCCATCTCTGAAGATATTTAAGACCCTACTGGACATGTTCCTGTGAAACCTGCTCTAGGTGGATGTGCTTTGGCAGGGGGGTTGGATTAGATGATCCCAGAGGTCCCTTCCAACCCTACATTATTCTGTGCTTCTGTAGTTTTCCAAGGATAGATATAGCATGGAGCTTCTCAGGCAGAATGGCTAAAATTTGGTTTTAAACATCTTATTTTTTATCCTCATATAAAGTGTAAATTATTTGATAAATACTGTCAGTCTTGCCAATAATATATTTTCATATTGGCTGCCAGAATCTCCATGGGAAAGAGAATAGAGAGGAATTTGAAATTTGCCTTGACCAAATAATTTCAAAATGTTAGCATGCCTGTATAGAATGATACATTTTATTTCACACAAAAATAATAATAATAATTTAGAAAGTCTTAGATAAAATTAGTTCGGTTTTGTTATTATTGATCTGAACAGGTAGTAGCTTAAACACAGACATATTTGCATCTTTATTTTTGACCCTTTATCTGTGATTATCCTCTTACATAAAACAGAGTAAGAAACTGATGATTCTGTATTAACAGTTTTTAAGAGTATTTGCTTATAGCAATTTTTTCTTGGATAGAGTGCTGTGGAGCTGTTCAAAACAAATCCAAGGAGTAAGCTATCACCTGAACAATGTAGTCTGTCAGGAGCACAACTTTTGATCTTATTCTCTGGCCTTCTTTCATCTGTCACTGTATATGTGTCTTCCAGAGTCACCTCTTCATGCTGTCTCTTATGCTGATAAGGCATTCTGGCACCCATTCCTAGCTAAACTACAAATATTCTTGTATGCCTGAATTTGGACCTTAACTCAGTTGCCAAGACATGGAAACCTATACTATCTGAGATAACAAAAGGTTTTGAGGTTTTCTGCAAGGTGCTGGTACAGAACTATAGGAGTTACCCATAGGTCTGCTGGAAAATATACTATTCCCCTGTTCATGTCTTACATAAGCTATAATCCTTCAAATGTCAGTAGATGCCTGCATTAGGTAACAGAATTGAATCCATGACTGGACAGTTTTGGGTCCCTATCACAGATAACTCAAAGTGGCTAAATACTACTATGTTTTTGTGAGCTAGGTAACTAAATGACAAACATAGCGAGTAGAGATCAAGTCAATATTGTCAGTGAAATATATTGCACCAATAAATTTATGTATGTATGTTTTTGAATAATAACAAACCCACAGCTTATAAGGCACTTTGGATCATACATATTTATTGGAAGTATGTAAGCAAAAACATACAGAATAAAATTATTGGAAGCACTGGTCTGAATTTTACAACAAAATTATGTAAGAATGCAGCGCAGTTTGTGCAACCAGTGAGTGGACAAGGAAGGTCCAGAGACAGCATATGTCTTAGTGATATGTCACTCTGCACTATACAAACTGTACTTGTTATTATGTGAAATGGAGTGTTACAGATCTTTGTGAAGGATATGGATTTATTATTTTTCATTTAACTTCCACACAGCTAATCCTTGAAAGATGGTGCAGTGAGGGTAAAGCAGCTCTTTTCAGACATGCTTTTACAAGTTCCTTGACCTCTTCTGCTGGAGATGTTTACTTCAGCAGGATATTGAAATCATTATAAGTAAGTAAATGGCTGCAGATTATCTCTCTTAACTTACTATTGAAATTTTAACAAGACACTTCCAGAAGGTAAACCCATCAATATTCAGAGTCAAGACAACATAGGATCTGCAGGCAAAATGAGTTATATAGAAGGTTGTTCAAAATGGGAGCACATAATTATCACTAAAAAAACCAATGTAAGAATGTATTACTACAAAGTAAACTACAAGAATAACCATTAGACACATTTTAAAATTATAAGCTTCATCTCTTATTTGCAACATTATAAGTTTAAATATTCATAAAACTAACTGAAGGAATTGAGTCAAGGGAGAAGGAATGTCTGTTGCTGGAAAGCATATGGAGACATATCACATGACATTGAGGGACATCAGGTACATATATTATACAGTAATTACACAATTTTATTTATTGCCATCTCATAACATAATAACATAACATCTCATAACATAATATATTTTCAACTACAACATAGTTAACTCAATATCTATCAGATCTCTGAAGATATTTTCACTATTGTCCTCTGTCACTAAGGCAAACTTCTATCTTCATTGATTTCATTGATTGATAAATATGAGCCTACTCTCCAGCCAAGTACTTCTAGTGGACTTATCTTAGACCTTCTCATAATTCTTATGCTTCCTTATGATCCAGAGGAGAAATTACTCCTGCTTACTCTTTTACATAAAATCAAGTTGTTGTAGGTGTTCTAGCTTTGTTCTGCTGAAACACATGGAGTGAGACATTTTTAGCTGCTCTCACAGAACACACTTCTGTGAATCAAAAAATTTTTTTAAGAAATTCAGACCTGAAGCTTTTTTATCTAAAGTTTTGCTTATTAATATCATCCTTCACCACATTAATAGGAACCAAATAACCATCATACACAAAAGAAGAAAGCATTTTCATTTTGTATTTAAATATATGTAATATCATCTAAGGGTTGTTAAATACAATACCTTCATAAACATTTACATATTCATGTGACTGAACTTTTTTTCTGGAAAAAAGAAAGTCTGTATCAATGTCATGCTTAATTAAAGGTCATTTTAATTACACTGCTTTGTAAGAAAATTAAGAGAATATAACCATCACCCAGCAACTTGAAAACCATTAATAGTACACGAGTGGATATTTTTTATTCATAACAAGGGAAAAAATCTAAGGAATATTCAATGAAACTCCTTATGGGCCAAATTCTGATTTGCAAAACATGCTTATGTGCAATTGACTGTGTAATCAGAAAAATTAAACCAAGCAACCAACCTATCAGCCAAATACACAAGAAAAGGAGAGCAATCAAAATTAGGTTTCCAAATGTATTCAGTATATTTACAAGTAAAAGATTCCTTAGCACCATCCAGCTCAATAGAACCCTTTTGCACTGAAAAATTCATCAAAATTAATATAGTTAATTTAGGATTCACATTCTATTTCATTACCTCTTTTTTACATATGTTATGTAATGCAGAATTCAATCAAAGTATTTATGTACTGATGGCCACTGTAATTTGCTTAATTGCAAACTGAACATAATTCAGCTAGACAATATGAACTGCTAATATTTTGCATATAGTAAAAGCTGTTGGTGCTTTTCATGACTGGAACCTTGCTAGTTTCTGTTACAGCATCAAAGAACTGATCTGAAGGGAACATTGTCATATCTTCCCTCTAGGCTGAAAAAGAGTAACTAGTCAGAAGTAGAATTTTTAATATTAGCACAGAGTAGTTCACATATGTCCATAAGGGAATGAAACATATCTGTGAATATGCATGTGCCACTGAATGTAGCTTTAAAGATTATGTTTGAGAATAGTTGCAGAATACTGCATAGCTTCAATTTCTAAGAGATGTAGAAGACCAAATATTTTACTAAAAAAATATTTTACCTCAATGAACAGTAAAATGTTTTACTACTCTTTTTATCTTAGTATAAGTGGTTGGGGTTTTTTTCAATAAACTCTTTCTTTACACCCTTTCCTGCCACTATTATTCTTATTCTTTATCCCACTCACCTGCATAAACATCATTTAACAATTAAATGAAACTTCTGTGTCCATATTCTTCTACCTGTTTACAGTGAATTAGATCTCCATGGAAAATTCAAAATTTGTACTAATTCCATTCATCAGAAATGCTCACTTGCACAGCAAATCACTTTGCTCTGTGACTTGTCCTTTCAGAAAATGAGCTGGAAGTTTCAGCCATTAAACTCTGCATTTTAAAATTCTGTTGTTCTGTGTTACAGAGATATGCTTTTTGCACTTTGCTTAACTCTCTTTTCTTATATATGTATTTCTGTGTTTTCAGTCTGAACAAAACTGACATCTACATTTTTTCTTATTAGACCATTATTATTCATGTTACTCAGTGTCTGCTTTGTATTAAAAATAATTCATACTAGGAGATATGGTACATTTCTTCAGAAACAAATACAAACCCAATTAGTTTTATATTTCCATTTCAGAAGAGTTACATAAAATTCAAATATTATGCTCAAATGCAGCATTTTACTGTATGGCAAAAATGCATTGCAGATACAGTTTTCTTTTTCCTACTCATGTTAATATGATTACCAAAATTAAAGTTAAATATTAAAAAGAGCAGGAGATTCAAAAACATGTATCCTTTAAAAACATTTCCTCATTAAAGTTTGATCATTTGGCTTGCAGATGAAAATATTTCAGCTGTAAAATTTTCCAGCAGCCTATTTTGAGCAGTTTTGATTTGATTACCCTTAAAAAAATCAGTGTGTTGTTCATAAAATGTAAAATCTTTATGAATATCTAAAGAATTGTAGACTTGGTTAGGCTAAAATGGGTATATTTAGATTTATAAAATATATAGAACTTTAAATCATAGAATCATAGAATGGTTAGAATTGGAAGGGACCTTAAAGATCATTGAGTTCCACCCCCTCTGCCATGGGCAAGGACACCTCCCATTAGAGCAGTTTGCTAGAAGCCCCATCTAGCCTGGCCTTGAGCACTTCCAGGGATGGGACATCCACGACTGCCCTGGGCAATCTGATCCTGTGTCTCACCACCCTCACATTAAAATATTTCTTTCTAGTATCTAATCTAAATCTCCCCTCTTTCAGTTTAAAGCCATCACTACATTCCCTGATAAAGAGTCCCTCCTCAACTCTCCTGTAGGCCTCCTTCGGGTACTGGAAGGCTGTTACAAGGTCTCTCTGCAGCCTTCTCTTCTCGAGGCTGAACTGCATCTCTCTCAGCCTGTCTTCACAGGAGTGGTGCTCCAGTGCTCTGATCATTTTCATGGCCTTCCTCTGGATCCATTCCAGGTTTTGGTCAAATAATAGGTGTAGTATTAAGACAAAAAAAAAAAAAAAAAACAAACCTGTATTAAGAAGGGGAAAAATAAATCTGGGTCTCAAATAAAATGACAGATGAAAATAGAGAAGTTAGACAAATTAACAGTGATTATCATGTTTAATGAATTAAAAAACACTATGAGAATAATCTTGGTCCCCACCAGGCATTATCTCTAGTGCAATTTCAATTGAGAAATATGACAGTTCTGTAATATATGCACAGAAAATGGTGACAAGAAGGGAGGTGCAAGGATGTTTCATGAAAAGATGATTAAATGTATGCAGAAATTAATAAAACCCAAAACAATTTAAAAACTAAACTGTTGACTTTGCAATGCATTGGATGTGTGTATATAAGTCTGTGTCAAACTAGCATGAATATGGATAAAATGAATTTCTTTTTTTGTCTGGTGACTCTTAAATAAAAATGCAGATAACCCTGTGTCAGAGTCAGATCACCAAGCTGTTTTGGGCTATTTTCCCTGTTATACTTCAGAGAAAAGATATCAAATAACCCAACACCAACTTTTCTGTAGTCTAAGAATTTATCTACTTTCCAGTGATGTGGGACCAGTGAATGTAATCTATTTAGAAAGAAAAGGTACTTAAATCACTGACTGGCTGTATAAATTTAGCATGTAAATGATTCCAGTAGTTTTCAGTTGAATCCATGTAGCCCCGTGAATTGAACAGATTCTGGCAAGACTAATAGATTAATCTCCAGTGGAAACACAGAACACTCAGTACCTCTCTGAATTGCAGTCAAGCCCAGGTGTAGTGGGGAATCTATTCTACAAGTTTACAAGCTTCTTAGAGAGCATGGGAACCTGTGTGCCATAGGGAAGCGCCAACTGATTTTACAAGGAAGCAGGATGACAGAGCATAAGACTTGAATTGCCATATTATTAGTAACTGCTATGTTACACGTTACTTCACTGATTTGATGAAAGTAAGCAGAGTGAGTGAGGCTTATAGAAAGGACACATACATCTACGTGCCAAACTTTCCAGTAACATTATACCAGAAACGTTTCACAGTATCCATTTTAGTGAGTATAAGGAATTGATTAACTGCTTCAGAAAAAAAGTACAGAAACTTAAGATTTTACTTTATTTCAGAGAAGAGTAAAAATGCATATGCACTAAGCAGAAAATGAGACAACATGAAAAAAGTATGATAAAATCTTAGCAATTAGAAAATATTTTTTTTTATCATTACGCTTTTCAGTCTGAGAACTTAGAAATCTTCAGCTCCTCATTTTTTTCATATTTGTCTCTTATGACGTATTTTACACAACAACTTATTTTGCACAGTGGATGGGAGAAGAGACATGCCACAGACTGGCTACTCAACAGAGAGAACATAGAGCAAAGAAATGACTACAGGTCTGCATATTACTGTAATCGACACAGAATGTTAAACACTGTATTATAATTCTCACTGTATTTAAAGATATATAGATAGCTATATGTATTGTGCATGAGTGTTTTCTTCTCCTGGGTAAAACCCCAGACATGGTACATAAAGTTGCCATAATAACTGAATAGCCTTTTTCTCTGTTTATCTTTAAGACATTCTGAAGACTTCAACAAACAGTGGAGCAACAGAAGGAAGAGTTCTATGCGGTGATGGTGAATATTGGGATGAGTCCTGTTCAACATCCTCATTAATGACCTGGAAGACAGGCAGCATATACACTTAGCAAGTTTGCTGATGACAGAAAACTGGGAGGAGTGGCTGATACACCAGAGAGTTGTGCTGATATACAGAGAGACCTTGGACAAGAAGATGAGGCCAAGATCTTTTCAGTGGTGTCCAGTGACAGGACAAGAGGCAACGGGCCCAGATAGTAACATGAGGTTCCATGTGAACATAAGGAAACATTTTTTCACTGCGAGGGTGACTGGCACTGGCACAGGTTTCCCAGAGATGTTGTGAAGTCTCCCTCTTTAGAGATATTCAAAAGCCATCTGAAAATGTTCCTGAACAACCTGCTTTAGATGACCAAGCTTGTGCAAGGGAGCTGGACCAGATCACCTCCAGAGGTGTCTTCCTACCTCAACAATTCTGTGATTCTGTGAAAAGTGCAGTGTGGTAATATCTCACAATTAAGCCTCTAGTTTAACCTTGGTTGATTCTGACCACCTGAACTAATTCTCTACATGGTTGATGAAAACCTGAAGAAGTCAGCCAGAAATGCTACATGATCCGGGGAACCAAGGATCCAGGACACTAAGGAGGGTCTGGTGAATTAAGGAGGACCCAGGAAACTACAAGCCTGTCAGCCTGACCTCGGTGCCAGGAAAGTTCATGGAGAGGATCATCTTGAGTGAGCTCAGACAGCAAGTACAGGGCAGACAAGGGATCAGAGACAGCCAGCATGGGTTTATGAAAGGGATGTCCTGCTTAACAAAACTGATCTCTTTCTATGACCATCTGACATGTTTTCTCATTGTGGAGAAGGCTGTGGACATTGTCTACCTGGACTTTGATAAGGCCTTTGACATTTTCCCCCACAGCGTTGTCCTGGAGAAGATGGTGAATCATGGCACAGACAAGCGTACTTTTCACATGGTCGCTAGATGACCATGCCCAGAGAGCTGGGATTCATGGGTCAAAATCGTGTTGGTGACCTGTCAACAGTGGTATCCCTCAGGCAGCAGTTTTGGGGCTGGTCTTGTTTATTATCTTTATCACTGATCTGGATGAGGGGATTGAGTGCACCCTCAGTAAGTTTGCAGATGACACCAAACTAGGTGGTTGGAAGGCTCTATCGAGTGATCCGGACAGTTTGGATCAATGGGCCAAGGCCAATTGTATGAGGTTTAATAAGGCTAAGTGCTGGGTCCTGCATTTTGGTCACAATATCCCCAGGCAACGCTACAGGTTGGGGAAGAGTGGCTGGAAAGCTGCTCAGCAGAAAAGGACCTGAGGGTGTTGGTGGATAGCCAGCCTAACATGAGCCAGCAGTGTGCCCAGGTGTCCAAGAAGGCCAACAGCATCCTGGCCTCTAGCGGGAATAGTGTGACCAGCAGGAGTAGGGAAGTCATTGTGCATCTATACTCGGCACTGGTGAGGCCTCACCTTGAGTACTGTGTTCAGTTCTGGACCTCTCGCTAAAGGAAGGACATTGAGCTGCTGGAGTGTGTCCAGAGGAGAGCCACAAACATGGTAAGGGGTCCAGAGAACAAGTCCTGTGAGGAGAGGCTGAGGGAACTGGGCATGTTTAGTTTGGAGAAGAGGTGGCTGAGGGGGGACCTCATTGCCCTCTACAACTACCTGAAAGGAGGTTGTAGAGAAGTGGGTTTTGGCCTCTTCTCCCAGTGGAATAATGACCAGAGGAAATGGGCTAAAGTTGCAGCAGAAGAGGTTTTAGATTAGATATTAGGAAGAATTATTTTACTGAAAGAGTGTCAGGTGCTGGTACAGCCTGCCCAGGGAGGGGGTTGTGTCACCATCCCTGGAGGTATTTAAGAAACATGTAGATGTGACACTTCAGGGCATGCTCTGGTGGCCAAGATTGTGGTGGTCTTTTGTGTGTGTATGGACTCAGTGATCTCAGACGTCCTTTCCAACCATGAAGATTCTACGATGAACAGCTCCTAACAGAGCTGTGTTTGAGCTTTTCCCATTTCTAAAGTAAGTGTTGGAATCGGACTGAAATTACATGCCTTTATCTCCTTAGGATCAGCTCCTATTTTTTAGGGTTTTTTAATTCCAAAAGACTAGGAAAGGGAAAAAAACAAACAAACAGTACTCTTTTATGTGCAAGTCCAGTCTTAAAGCTACTTGCTTAAGATCTAATCCTTTTTCAGAAAGATATTTTGCAACCAAAACCCATGTAGGTACCTTGCTGTCAGGCTACAGACTATAATGAGAGATGTCTTATATTTATGAAAAATATTTACGAATGTCAAGAGTTTATAGTGGTCACAAGTATCTCTTTTCAAGTCAGTAGCAAAACTCAGTTATTGTTTGTAGTTTTCTGGAATGTTTACAGAAGACCATATGCTGCTTATTTTAAAAGTTGGTAATTTGTGCAAATAGTAACTAACTTGCACCTTTAGGGGGCAAGAAAGTAATTGTTCCACACTACTGAAAGAATCACTGGAGCTTTAGGAAATGTTACTATCATGATTTTGGGGGAAGATTTTATTTTTTCTAGAAAAGTGTCATTCTGAAGATGATAGCTTTATAAAAACTAGATTTATATTGCACCAGAATGAGCTTTGCAGTCACAGCAATTCTGATCTCTTGTGAAAAATATATTTTTTCTGACCAGTCTCCAGGAATTTTGGAGTACAAAACCCCTCATAGCAGCCGACTACTGAATGTTTAATACACCAAATGTAAGTGACAATAGTTATATCCCCAGAAATATTTTCCAAACCTGGGTGCTATGTAGCAGTGAAAGCGAACATAATGATTTTAGTGTCTACTGCACAAACATCTATATGGTGTTTCAAATCCTTTGCAATTTTCAAATGTATGGTTGAATCATGACATATATTCTGAAAGTAGTAGTGACAAATAATAAACTTAATACTGTCATTCATGAGTACTACGGTTCTCTCATAAAAGAACAAATTTAAAATTTTATTACTTTTTATTGCTTTAATCTTATTTTTATGTTATTCTATTTGTAGACATTTAATGCATGTATTCTTAAGTGAAGAAAGTATTGCCAACTTCAGCCTAAAAGCTGAAGTGAAAAATATATTCTTATTTTAAAGTGTGGAATGTTATTCTCATTGTCTCATAAATTTTTCTTCTGACAGTACTGAAACCTTCCTTAAAGCATTACTTTGGGGGAATTATCATTACAGGCATGCTTAGTGTATATATTTACATTCTAGAAGAAGGCAAGTGCATGATAATTGTATTATCTTACATTTCCTGAAGAAGATAAGCATAATAGGTTATTTTATAATATTTTATAATCTGTTTCTTTGTGACAATTCAGTCAGAAATGGTGATTCTCAACCTAACCTTGCAGGACAACACATATTTCATGAAAAAGCCTGAGCATCAACTGTATCTCACAAAGTAATTGTTGCTGAAATATTGCAGCAAACTTGGAACTTTCTGGCAAGGTGACAAAAACATTTAGTCTTGACTCAGCACTAATCTATATATAAGGAAGTTAAATGGTCACTGCCCATAAAGTTTTTAGAGATAAAGTTTTCAAATGGCACAATGTCCAGGAGAATTGTCCACAATAAAGAGTACAACCTAAAATACTGTGTTCAGTTGGGTCCCTCCCTACAAGAAAGACACTGAGGTTGCTGGAATGTGTGTAAAGGAGAGCAATGAAGTTGGTGGAGGGTCTGAAAAACAAGTCTCATGAGGAGTGGCTGAGAGAATTTGTTTAATCTGGAGAAAAGGCAGCTGAGGGGAGACCTTATCACCTTCTACAAGGTGATCTATCACCTTCACCTTATCACTTTCTACAACTACCTGAAAGGAGGTTGTAACGAGGTAGGTGTCAGTCTCTTTTCCCAAGTATCAAGTGATAGGACAAGAGGAAATGGCCTCAAGTTGCACTAGGGGAGGTTTAGGTTGGATATTAGGAAAAATTTCTTCACTGAAAGGGTTATCAAGCATTGGAAAGGGATGCCCAGGGAAGTGGTTGAGTCATCATTCCTTGAGGTATTTTGGCTCTTCAGGGCCATGGTTTAGTGTTGGACTTGGTAATATTACATCTATGGTTGGACTCGATGATCTTAAAGGTCTTTTAAGCGATTCAATGATTTTAAGTCACTATAACTTGTTTGGCTGAAAAGGAACTATGACTTCTTTTGTGCTGTCTGAATGGTGCCCCAAGCACATTACCAGTGTCAAAGCACCACAAGGGCCGGCAGCTCCCTGGCGCTGGGTCACTAGATGTGCTGGGGCTTCTTTTGGGACTGTGGGGACAGGGACTGGCAGCCAGAGCCCATCCCACCTCCCCAACAAGGGGAAGATAGTGGACACCAAGGCAGACCCAGGCATTGGGCACCTCCCTGGAGAAGGACATAGGCCTGCATGTGGGCCTGGCTCAGCAGGACACATGGCTGGGTTGGGCAGGGCTGTGGGGAGCTGGCCACCAGCCCTGCTGTGGCATTGCTAGGGCAGGAGCTGATGGCCCTAAGGGCCTGAAATGATGTCCTGGGCTATGGACAGGGTGGCAGGAGACCAAGGGGTTGGGTATGAACAGCCAAGTCTGGAGGAGCCTCCAAGGCAATGACAATATCTTGGTAAAAGAGACTTGCAAGTGTAACATCTCATTTAAGTAAAAGTACAGTTCAAGATTATTTGTAATTTACTTTATCTACGATCAGGCTTTCACTTCCTCAAGGAAACACAAGAAGTGACTTTTTTATATTTTAAAAAGTTGGAGCTTTTTAAAAGTTAATATTACAAATATTTGTTTTTCCAAACTACAAAGATTAAAATAATCATCTATTCTAACTTCATATCCTATTATGATGGGCTTTTATATTTAATAAAGAATAGGTTTAAAACAAGTACTGTTCTCTGTAGGTGTTGTTTGTAATGCTCAGTTTCAGATTTGAGGACAGAGACAATGTCACCAGGAGGCAGATGACCACTTACACTGGTGACAAATTCAATGCAGACACTGAAACAACTTGAAGTATGTACAAATTATCTTATATTAAGGGTGACATATCTTTTGTTTGTTATGTCTCCTCTTTTACCATACATTGTGTAAAGTTGGAAGTTGCAGCTCAGCAGGAAGGAGAAAGGCCACCTAGTTGCTCACTACTGGCTGTCACATACCGGATCAATTCACTGTCCTTTGGTAGTGAGGGAGCAGGGGCCCTCTCCTGAGACATGAGAGTTGGAGGACTCCCAAGTCTGTATACAAATGTGTATTCCCAATAACAGGAGGGAGACACGCTCTAAAGATGCAGAGATTATATACAGAGAGTTCCTAGGGGTCTCCAGCACATGAAAACTATTCACAAGTTAGCAAGCCACTAAACATTGCTGTAGTAAAACCAAGAGTGAAATGAATGACCTGTATTTGGAGGATATATGATTTAAATGGAAGATGATAGGACCTACAGATGAATTTGCCTGAGGGCATTACCAGATTAGAAAAACTTAATATTAATATTCTAATACAATTTTCTCCCTTTAAATTAGTGGAAAATAAAAGTCTATTGAGAAAGACAGAGAAAGAAAAAGAAGGAAAGAGAGAGCGATTTAGTTAATGTTATTATGACATGCTATCAAACCAGAATTTATTACAGGTTCATTTTCTTGAACAAATCCGTTTTTTCAAATATATCAGAAATATTAGGCAGTATTTCCCCATTTGCTTTATTATATTCTTCTAAACCATTTCATAACTTTTCAGAGGAAATAATCAGAAATTATTTCACTCATTTCCTTTTAGGTAATGGAAAAATGACAAGATTGCAAATTGTATAAACCTCTCAGGAACAATACTAATAATTACAGGAAAAGTTAAATATCTGGAAAAAAACCATCAACTTACAATTAAATGTTACAGATTATGTTTCAATAACATTTGTTCCACATCTAATGTGAGCCAAGAGACTTACTAAAAATTTCTAGATTATACTCTATTCCCAGTAAATTAAAATAAATTTCTCATAGTCTTTCTTTCGAGTGCTGAGAAAAACTGCATTGAAGAGCCAATTTTGTTACATCTTTTTTTTTGTCTTTTCCTTCTACTATTCCAGTTTGTGATGACTGGTCAGAAGCACAAGTTTTAAAATTAGTAGGTTAACTCAACCATTTTAGACATCTGTAACATAAAAAACATTTATCTGAGTATGAATTTGAGTAAATTCCAGAGAGAATGGCACCATTTTTATTTTTTTTTTTGTCTTAGCATCAAGATAATAAAAAATCAATCCTGTACTCAAAGTCCTTCACCAGGAAATTCCAAGTTGATCAATGAAATGTTCATGAACAATGAATATAAAGTGGTATTTGGTTACTGTTGCATTCTTGAGTTTGTTTAATAGTTCAGTTGTGGCAGGCCAAATGGTAAAAGAGATTATACTGTGTACCTGTCTTTCATTCTTAATTTTCTAATTGCACATCCTGGCTGTCAATGTAAGAGAATTGAGATAATGACATGATGAGTCAGAAGTAACAGACTTGGCTAATAGAGACACTAAATATGTCTTTAATCTTACCCCTCTCTTTTATTGGTACTCTGTGATGCTTCTGCCTGTTGACAACTCATAACTTGGCAGCCTCACTCTCAGATGTGAACGAACTCTTTGTACATCTGCATAACATCATAAGGGTGGTATTATGTCATAAAGTTTATACGATAACTCAGTCATAAAAGTACTCATCAGCAAGGCAGAATATAATTTTTTTCTCATCACATCTTTTCAGCTTTTATTTTGTGGAAAAGAGTCGAGGGGTGGTGGCAGGATAGAGATGTGGGGAAGAAGAGGCAGATTAGAAGAAGAGCATGAACACTTGTATGCATATATGAGTGTTTGATTCAGAAGCCTCATGTTGAAGGGCTCAGCTAAAAGGTTAGGATGAATTCCCTGCTTCTGGAATTGTTATATTGTTTCCACATTAAATATAAAAACATTCCTTTGAACAAGGGCTATAACTTCATCTCCCAAAGACAGATCTAACTACAAGGTTCTAGTGTCATGCTACTTCCTTATTGCCGATTTAAAATCATGGAATCAACTCAAAATCTAAACTATCTTGAGACAAATTAGCCAACATACTGCTTCACAGAATATGGACAACATTTAGTGTAGTTTCTTGACTCCAGCTGAACTGAAGCCAGAACTATGTCCCTGATAATTTTAGTACTGCAATGGTAGGCACTAATACTACATTCAAACTCTATCAAGGTGTAGCAGGGAGAGCTCTGAAAGCTTGCTTCTCTAATCCTCAAACTAAGAGGCTTGCTGGACCCTGCTGACACTCCTTTCCTGACTCTATCAGGTACCTAAATTACTTTCTCAATCTGCACTTTCAGTCCAGATCATATTCAAAGGTGACCACACAGATATATTTTTAAGAAGCTCATAACTGCTCAATTGATATGATGATTCAAATACTTCAAAGATAGCCACATGGTTGAAGTGAAACTCCTAAGACAAAAAAGTTCCAACGGCATTTTCAATGTCTAAAGCAATGGTTTCACAGTATCATGAGGTTTTATGCCTATTTATGCCTTCACAGAAAAGAGGAATTTTCTGAATATTTCATCAAAATTTGAATGAATAAAGAAAAGATCTAATCCAATATAATTTCTGCATATTTATGTAGTAACAGAATTCTGTAAAAATAGTAATAATAGTAACTAATAATTATTATATTAATTATATAATAATTATTATATTAATTATATTAACTAATTATATAAAAGAAACCGTATTTTGATTTTAAGTCAGCTTTTAAGACCTCTCTCTGTTGCCCAAATGTCTTAGTTTAATTTAAGAATAAAACATTCACAAGTTTAAAAAAGAAGGCAATATAATGGGCCTATATGAGACTATATGTAGTCTCATACATAGGCATGCAAGATATTTCATTGCAAGTGCACGATTCTTTGCAAATGGAAAGAGACCACCTCTTTACCAAAGACATGGTGGAATATCTAGGATGAATTTTAGCGGCCTGATAAATATACAGTAGACCACCATACATAGTCCTGATCTTCACTGCTTCACCATTCAATGCCTATTTGCATTTATAACTTTTTTTTTTTAGTCTAAATCTAATTTTACTGTTCAGGAGAAAGAGGGAAAGGAGGGAAGCAGTTCAAAATGAGACAACTTACCAATAATCTGCTAGAATATGGCTGGATCCCCTGTAAGCCACCTCATTGTGGTCACAATGAGGTGTGTAGGGTATTCACAGTTCTCAAAGAACTAAGAGAGGATCTAATAAAAAGCCCGTACTACAAAGGTTGCAGAAGATTCTGCAGTTTTATAGTGTCTTTTCTATCCAGAAATCTAACATTGAAGGAATGGTCCTATGTCCTTTAAATAACCATCTTCTGAGGCAAAGAAGATTCCCCATCTCTGTAGATTTAGTATTAATATAGTTTCTAAGGAAACTTTTCTAAGGAAAAGAAAAAGAATAAAATCCCCACTTCTTAATGCATTATTACTCAGAATCTCCAACAGGTATTGCAGGAGCAGTCTGTCATATCTTTTATCAACAGTCTGTTGATAAAAGCAAAGGTACTGCTTTGTGCAGGAACTCAAGAACACAATTAATGCTGTAAAGTTATATGAGTATTATGACACTTTGTTACATAAAAATGCAAGTCAATTAATAAGTGCTGACAACACACACAGTCACACACACACAAGATTAGAAGGAAATAATTATCATGTTTAAAGTCAGAAAGTTTTAGTCTTACAGTGGCTAAAATATCAATCATTAACTTGCCTTCAGCCAACTTCATGAAATACTCACAGAACAGAGCATTATTGCTTAGTTTATTTAAAATTTATAACCAGCTGGGAACAAATACTTCAGACCAACCCATAAAATCTTAACGGAAAGCAGCCACTGGGGAAAAAAAAAAAAAAAAAAAAAAAAAAAAAAGAAAAGATAAGATATATGAATTACACATAAAAAAGAAACTGGATACAGATATACTTTCATAAGGGAAGAGTGTAAAGCAAATACTTTTTGGAACTTGATTAGTAGTAACTTTAATGAAATACAAAAAATGCACAAGGCATGTACAGGTAAACCTCTTTTACCATTTGTACTGCCACAACTGAACTATTAAATTTTTCATCTGTCCTGCAAGTTAAAAATGAAAATACGAATTTCATTGTGTGACTATTGATATCTAAACCTCTGTTTGAGGTCTTCATCCTTGAGTACCTATATAGTCAATAAAGATGCGGTCAATATAGTTAGTGGAGTCAAAGACACAATTTTTATTCTAAAGCATATATCTAAACCCACTAAATCAACCATAACCTGAAAGTGCCTTTTTCTCTTTCCTGTCTATAAAGGAAGTCAGCCTGCTGTGATTATCATCTTGAGACATCTACTTTGTAGTCATCTAAAATTAGTGTAATCACACTCACAATATTTGAGTAGCTAAACTTATGTGAGTTTAATCCATTTTCTGTTTTTTTCCATTCAATATTTTTGAGTATTCCTTTCTAATTTTTCACTTTATTAACTAATAGCTACAGAATGAGATAGGGAGAAGATTAATGGAACAGGAATAACTGGAGTGTAGAAAACAGGGGAATATGTGTAGACTTCTCATATGGCCTATTTAATAATAAGCAAATTGCTTTCAGACAGCTTTAAAAAGCTTTAAAAAAGAATTTCTAAAAGTTGGAGTTAAAAACTTGTAAAAGAAAAAAGAGCCACTCCAGAGAAAACAGATCTGTAAAGCTGTCAACACAATCCAAAAAGGGAAAGCAACGCAGGTGTATAAACATGCCAATAAAAACCTTGGAGATTTCTCTCATTTGGGGTTCTGTCTAGTAAGAGTCTGAGTTGTGCATGGTGAATACCCACGCAGTCAATGTGATACCTCTTCTTTTACTTGTGTGAAAGATTCATCTATTGAAGAAAAAAAGTGAATTAAATCTAGTCTCAAAGTAGACCTATTATTACTACATATTTCTTATTATAAACTTAATAGAACTTCGGAAAAGATGTGCTTCTTAATTCTCTCTCATTGTTGTATGATTCTTTGAGAGTTAAGGTTTATAAACCTGAGAATGTTCAATTAAATTCTTACTTTATTGTAATATTAAATTTTATTTATTTTTCTCTGGAATGTATTCTTAATACTAGAGAAAATTAATAATTATTTGTAGGGGACTGCTATATTTGTGAGTCTGTCTCAGGCCCTGAAATACTGCAGTCAGCCACTAGGTATCAGGAAATAGCTTCACATCATGCATTACATCATCATGAAATATTAATCATTATTACAAAAATATTAATATTTTTTCTATGCAATGTTTGTTAAGACAAAGAATATGTCATCTTAAGAAAATACTAGCATGCAGACATTATTTTCATCTGCCTTCTTCTCTGTAATCCTTTTAACCATACATCAATCAATCACTTTGATTAGTCATGCCAAATGTTCCCAAACAAGAAATAACAGAGTGGAAGAGAATGACCTGGCTGGTGTAACTTTACAGATCAAATTATTCTGAGATCATTCTATTAGTGAATGATGACTGCAGCCTTAAGTAAATTAAAAAAAAAAAAAAAAAAAAAAGGAAAAAGAAACAAAGACAAAAGGAAAAAAAAAATGTGTCCTTGAAGTTGAGTTCTGCTCACACTTTGAAGACATTTCTTTGTTCAGTTTGGTGTAATGCCATTTTTCTGTATGGAGTAAAATGGCTCCAGATGATCTACAGATCTTCCATTTTCTAGCAATGTGTATTAAATTAAGAGTTCAGATCAGGAATAATAATTTTACATGAAAATGCCTACAGCAAAACTGCCAAAACTTTTGCTATGATCTTGTTCACAGTTGATTAGCCATAATCGGCCTATAACCTTAGCAACAAAGGAGATCACTTACAGATACAATTTGCATAAAGATGAGAAAAAGTTCTTAAACTTACAGAGTATTGAATAATTTTTCTAACGACAGTTTATTTTTTCCTAATATTAGAAAATTACTAATTTCTTTCCCCAGATGTTACTATTGAATACAATGTATTTTTTTGCTAACTAAATAATGCAGTCTTAGTTATAGAAAAATAAAAGAGGAAGTCAGGCTACAAAATATGCTTTTTTTTTTTTCCCATGTAATGCATTCTATCTGTGTGTGCAAGATCAAATGAAGATGACTTTCATCCCCAGGCTTATCCAAACAACTCATCAAGATCCAATTTTGCCTCTTACAGACAAGCACAAGAAATTTAAATAAATCTAATGTATACTTGAAAGTTGTTGTTTTTGCAAAGCTTTGAAGATAGAATTTTGGATACAGGAAAGCAAAAAGAATGGCTGTCATGACGTGCTTAGAGGACATTTAAGAGATGGCATTTACCATTGAAACTAGATATTGAAAATACATGGAAAAAAACTGAAGTACAGAAGAAAAATTAAACTTATGCTTATTCCTAATTGGTAAGGTACTCATATAAGAAGAAGACGATTTGGATTCTGTTTCTTGAAATCTTTACGTATCACATGAGGATACCACACACCAAGAAAGAATGAAAGAGTTCAGATTTGTTTCCTTAGACTGTCACTGCACTCCCTTAATATATACATGTTCAAGTAGGATATTGAAGTGAGGTGAGAGGACGGGAACAGTCTTTGAAAATTAGAGGTTTTCTATATGTTACCCATTCTCAAATCCTGGAAACAAATCCTTTACTAAAAATGTCAGTTATAGGTTAAAAATAATTATTTTGTTTTCATTTACCATTCTTAAGTTCCTGACGCAGAACTGTGTCACATAAATATGACTGGGCAAATTATGGTTCTTGTCTGTTCTGTGAATTAGACAAGCATAACTCATCATTCTCTTTCAGAGAAAGACACTCACATTTAGGTCCTCTAAAGCTCTCAGCATACTATGTAGAATGTGCTTCTCTGTCAGCGTGAACCTTCACTAAAGTCAAGTGGGAATTGCTAACATGAACTTGAATGCAGCCTTTGTGATCCTCACGGCTTGGATTAGGACCTCCATCATTTTTCCTGAACAGAGTCCAACATTTTTTAACCTGCTCATCTGGAATTTCCTAGTAATAGGGGTGTAAATCAAATATAAAATTGATATGAGCACCATAAAACTGAAAATGGTGGCTTTGCTACTCTATTAGTTTCCGCAGTTGATGCCCACTTTTAAGATAATCCTCTCAGAAAAAGGCTTTTGGTTAGCTTCAAAGCCTGTGGATAGCCTGTTGAAATTTTTCAGTATACACAATATGAAATATGATTCAGAAAAATGGCTTGCAATTTAATTCTGACAAGGCTGTACCCAAATTATTGACAAATCTGTGTTTGATGCTGATTATATGTTTGTTTGTTCACAGAAAGATAAAATGAACCAGCCTTTCAGTGCAGACTTACAGGTCTCTATCAAGCATATTATACAAAATAACATGGGAAAAATGTTGATTTCTAAGAAAACATGTGAAAATTAAGAAAAAATCCTGTAGGTTATGTCTAGAGTTAATATTCAGAGATCAGGAAATATTAATGTGGACTTTGAAAAATGGTTAAAAAGAGTATATAATTTAGATAACATATTATGTGCAAAGTTTTTTACATTAGGACAAAGGGGAACAAAACACAAAATAATTTAATTGGGTGGCATATTCTCCAATAGCTTCTATTTAAGTAAAATGAGAATTAAAAAAAATGTATCTATCTGTCTCAAATAACTGTTGATTTATATGTGTTTAATGCAATGCAATGTGTTCAATGACTAAAGGAAACAAACAAATTAACATCCATATCTGCAGATTCTGTTAAATATAGTGAAAGAAGATGAAGAAAATGCTTTGCCCTACAAAATATCACCATCTCTTTTACCTTTGATTTACTAATATTATCAGTTGCTTGACAGATCACAAATTTGTCTTTCTGATCTGGGCCAATAAACCTCTCACCCAAGTAGAAATGAAATATAGCACAAATAAAATTCATCAATCTTTGGGGTGTTATTTTTTTTCCTCTCTTACTAAAATTAAATTAGATTTTCTTATTGACATGAAGTCTGTTGGAACAATTTCTGTTTGGTGCATTATCAAACTTGTGTCAAAGAAGATTATTCTTCCAAAATCCAAATTGGACTCTGATTTCTTTTAAAGTCTGATTTTCAGGAACTACAAATGATCCTTAAATTCTCAGAGAAAGTAAATATTTATAGTAGTGATTCTACTATAATTGAGTAACTTAAAATTATACAAATTTATACAAATAAATTATACAAATAAATTATACAAATAAATAAAAATGTAAAATGGCAAATATTCCAAATAAAGTGAAATATTCCAAGTTTGGACAGAAATCAAAACGTAGAAACATTTGTTCTTTCTCTCTTCTTTAAGTATTTTGCATTATAACTCTTTGGAAAAACTTCTTTTTCCTTTCCCCCAGGAGTTAAGTACTATTTTTTTGGTGTTATAAATCCTTTTTTGTTATTATTTGATAGCATTTTCGCATAGTTCTGAAAATGTGTTAATGAGAAGTCCTCTATTTTTCTGCCAACAGATATTTAAAATAATCTGCATAATTAGTAAATCTGTGCAAAAAGGTTGATATAGAAAGGGCTGATATTATTAAATTCAAATGCAAACATGTCTTGTTTGTTGATTCAAAGTTATTACCAAAATCTACCAGCAATGACACTTAGACATATTTCCAAAACAATGCATAAACTTTGCCACCTTGAGAAGGAAAAAAATATCTTTGGAAATCCATAGAAAAAGATTTAAACTGGTCTTATTGCCAAAGCACTTAAAGACATGTGTAACACACATCCAGTTTGGATTGGAC
>BJBW01002915.1:0-109365 GCA_004320125.1 Scolopax mira | reverse complement strand
GACATAGACATTTATTTCATTTTAATGACCTTTGAAAATCACCTGAAGATGTGTACTGATCTTCATGATGATATGTTCCACTCTATAATATTGCTAACATCCATATTTCATGAGTACAATGTACATTGGGAAGAATGATATCTTTATTTACATTTCCAGTCTTCCAAAGTAAATGATTGTGCTTCTGTCAGCCTTTTATGTCAATTTTCTTCTTTGCATATGTCAGGAAGGATTGTTTTTCCAATAAGTTTCCTTCTGCCATTTAGAAATTGGTTTAGAAAGGTTGAATGGTCCCTGACTCATTGAAAACAGGGCTATATAGCTAATTTCAATATACACAAATAATACAACAATTTCAGGCACATCCCATCTTCCTCCAAACATCACTGAAACTTCATCAAGAACTAGGCAGTTCAGAAAAGGTCCAAAGATGAATTTTCTAATAATAAATTTTAAGCAACTTTAGTTCCAAAGTGAAATCAATGACTTCTACATTTACATACTCCACATTATAATTTTATCTATATGTGTGCATTTCAAATAATCTCTACTTACCCAGCACTATCAGAAGCATCTCAATTTACCACCACACAATTAGTGATACATATTGGAAAAATGGGAAGGTGAAAAATAATACACAATTAATAATTGTAGCTGCTAGAAGTCATAAATGTTCATGAAGTCCACAGTGACATATATTTATGAATGCATTAGTCAATCTAATTTTTCATTAATTCATTAACCTAGGGACTCTAGATACTGCCAAAATGGAATTATTCTTCATAACAATTTTTCTTAAATAGAATTTCTCCATCATGACAGATGTCTAAGCTGTAAAATGGGTACACTTGGAGCCTACAAGGATTGTTTCTTAGTGCTGATGTGGGTTCAGAGGGATGTGTGCAGGAGCGAAAAGGTTGGTGCATCATGAAACTGAATTGTGTCTGCATCTAGACATATGTTCTCCTGGGAATATACGGAGTGATGGCAAGAGGAAGAGGAAGTAGAAGAATAAAAGGTGAAATGGAAGGGAAGGGAAGGGAAGGGAAGGGAAGGGAGAAGGGAAAAAAGAGGGGAAAGGAAGAAAAAGAGGAAAACTAAAAAATTAAAAAGGAAAAGGAGTGACATGAAAAAAGAAGGGCAAAAGGGAAAAAGTAGAATGAAAAAAAGGAAAAAGAAAAAGGAACAGCTCTAAGATTTCTGTAATGTATCTGGAACATAGTAACGCCATGTAGAGATTGTACAAACAGCTTGAAACAACTCTCTTCTGCCCCTTTCTTTCACCGCATTTCACCCAGCAAATCATGACATGAGAGTAAACCTGAGTCAACATTTTTGCAATTACTTCATTAATAAATAAGACTTATGCAGTGGACTACACTGAGAACTAAAGACTCTTCCTTGTTTGCTTGATTTCACTGTTTGTTGTTTTGTAACTTCTCCTTTTTCATACAGCTGTCTTCATTATTCTAGAAAAACTTGTTTTGCTTTGTTTTTTCTGTCTGTCTTGAAATAGAGACTTCTGAACATAGCTAAAATAAAGCTTCTACAATGTATCTAAAAAAAAATAATAAATCAATACACCACCTGACTTTGCCATTATAATAAACTATAACATCATATTCTATTTGTACAAGACTCTCTTTTGGAGATTTTATACACTGAAGTGGGCTGATATGAGCAGGAAGGAGCCTGATAGTTTTTTACTGGAAAATATTTATTCGAAACTGTCAGATGATTTTTAGAGTGCTGTGTTCTCTCCTCTCATATGTTCTGATCAAGCCATAAAAGTACACCCACATTGTTTAAAAAGAAAGAAAAAAAGAAAGAAAAAAAAATATATATACCCCATGGGGTCATGGAGATAGGCTGATTAGTGGACCCCTTTCTTTCATTCTGTTCACATCCATGTTTAGAATGCTCCCTGGCATGGTTTTGGTTCACACCAACCACTGGTCTCTGTGAGTGTGCCTAGACACAGCTCAAGGGTTCAAAGGTAACTACAGCCTCTACCGTTGGGTGATATGGTTGCATCCATACATTTGGTCGCTTTTACCATGCTTAGTAATATTACTGCAGGAAGTTTCATTTTCAAAACCTCTTGTATATCCTATAGTTCACCCTGATCATGCCCCAGACAGCTCAATCTTGCTCCTTGTAAACATCATTTGTTGAGTTACAACACAGCCCTTTTTTCAGTACTTTGAATTGAAAATGGTAAGCCTGAAATGACTGAAAGGGCAAGGGCCGCTGGGGTACCACAAGGGGCTTAGGTGCCATCCTGGCCACCTGCTGTACAATGTTACTGTAGTCAGTGTTTACTCATCCTCAGGGCCAGACTTCAGTGTCTATTGTGTCTCTGTAATAGGCATAGGATGGGCAGCTGTCATGGAGCTCAGCAAAATGTCACTGCTGCCAAAAATCTAGCCAAAAATTATTTTGATAGGGTGTTCACCATATTCTTACTACTAAGCAAGTTGCAGAGTGTGGGTGGGAAGGAGAAAAGGACAAACTCAAATGCAAGAAGCCAAGAAACAGAGATATGCTGACAATGTTAAATTAGGAGTAAGAGAAGTAGAAGGACAGAAACAGGAGAACAAAAAAGTGAAGCTTATAGGAGGTCTGCTCAAGCTGCCCTTTGAACAGATAAAATGTTATAATCTGCTACATATGCTGAAAATTTGGACTGCAGGCACATCAAGTGGGATCATGCAGAGTTAATGGACATTTCAATATTCTGGTTTTAAGCTCCTTTTATCTCAGATGCGTATAACGGTATTATCCTTCCTCAAAGTGGTGTTGTGTATGCAAAAAATGTTTGTGAGCTACTCAGATATGGCAGTGATGTCTATACCTCAAAAAGGCCCCCGAGGAAGTTAATTATTCGTAATTCAGTGTACAACTGAAATGATGTCCTGTGCATAGTATATGGATGATGTACTGATTTATGAAGTTAAAAAGTAATTGACTAGCTAGCTAGCTATTTTGTGTATATACTCTATTCTTTGTCATTTGGATAGAATTGTCTCAAGGAAAAAAGAAATATTAAATGGTTGTATAATTACTGTCTTTATCATAATGCATATATCAGTCTTTCTAACTTGGTATTGCTTGGCTTTTGAGTATTTGGCTTTATACTGTTGTTAGAGGTCTGTTTTCAGGTTTTGTTTTCCCATCTACATACAGTAAAATATTAAGTTTCTCTTCTGTATTTATATTTCATTTCTTATATGTGGGATCTATCTGTTTGCCTGACCAAATCTGGGAGGGGACATAACTGACGTTAACTGATCACATTACTATGCCATACCATCCTCTGTGAAGCAGCAGGCATGAACCCTAAAACGAAGGGGTACATAAGATAGACTATAGGTTTTGCAACAATGAAGAGAAAGAATCGAGGAAGAGACCTACATATTTTGGGTTCAATTCCAATGAGTAAAGTTTGTACTAAGCAGTATCCTTACTACCAGTTAAGGATAGCCATACCATTTGTATGGCTAATTCATTCTCTTTGGGTGTATAAGTGGAAAAAAATCCAAAAGCATACAAAATCAGTTTAAGTCCCTGAGAGAAAAGTCTGTACTTTTTATGTTTGCTCAGCATCAAACACAATAGAGCTACAATCCTTGCTATGCTCTTGGGAAAAACATCAACATTATTACTAAAAAACTGTTGGCATTTGATTATTTTCTCAGGTTTTGATGCAGTTCCAGTTCAAATTATAAGAATGAACATAACTTGAACAGAAAAAAAAAATAATATTGTTTATATTTCATTAGTTTTCCAGTCACAGCCTTTTAAATTCTCTCTACCTGCATGGGACAATAAATTCCAGAACTTCATAATTAGAGATTTGTGAGGGAGTTGTGAGGTTTTGGAATTTTGCATTGCCTTGTTATTCTATTTATCATTTCAAGGAATGCTGAGGCACCAGTTAACCATTTATCCTGGCTATGTGTCAAAATAATCTTTACAGTTATGATGCCTCACATTGCAGACAGACAAGTTATAATGAAAGAAGCTGCTTATGGCTTCTCAGTATCCATCATGACATAGCACTGTGTTGAACAGTCAGTGAAAATGATCTGTTAGGGGATTTTCAGCTAGGAAAGTGGGGGAGGGTGTAACAGACTGCTTCTTCATGAAAGAAGTCCTTTGTCCAGCATGCTAAAAATGAGCTGCTTGTTGGTGTGCAGAGCTGGCACCAGTCCAGAGTCTTCAGACCTCACATTTTTATAGCTTTTCTTTGTCTTAGACACTGGACAGTATTTCTAGCCAGTGTAAAGATACCTGACATTCTTTGGTAAAAAAAAAGAACAGTAAGGAAAATAATATTAAGGGAGAAGAGCATTTTGTATCTCATTTACACAGAGCAGATGTAATCTCTTCATCTCAGTTGATTAGAGATGCTAAACAGATGCTAAACACAACACGTTTGTGTCATGATTTTAGGGGATAGTCTTATAATAAAATTACAATTTGCAGTTAAATAGTTATTCATAGTTCCTTATAATGACTGTCTCTTTTTGTCTTTTTTTTAAGTTACAAATACATATACTACTTAAATAAATTTTTGCTACTGTCCTTGTTTTAATTATTAGTGGGTTTTGTATTTTCTTTTTGCTTTCTTTTGGTGTTGTGTGAGAGTTTCATAAGCATTTCAAATTACAAAAATTTTATGAAGGTTGTTTTTTTTAAACTGGATTACTGGAAAAGGGGTTTTCATAAATTTATTCATGAATGCAAGTGGAAGGGGACAAAACCCCAAACAAAAAACCAGAAGAGATGTTTTGAGCTTTCAAAAGAGGAATGAATAATGGAAAACAAAAGCTTCTGTTAGACCCCGTAATATATATATGGAAATACATGGAAAAATACCTGTAAACATAGAAAGCTTTTCCACAACTGCTTCAGATATTGGAAATAAACACAATACATTGATGGTTATATTTCTAAGAGTTAGTATTGGCCTGATTCCTCTATCTTTTGAACCAGTGGAGATTTCATGGTTAGATCAGTACATAGTTCTTGCAATCTTTATGTAATTGAGACTCTTAGATGTGCCTGCAATCTTATTAAATATATAAAACAAATAATTTTACATTACTTTAAGCGTATTGCACATTTCTGGGGTTTAAAATTCTTAAGCTGTACTTAAGACAACACAAATTATTTTTTGTTTAAAAATACAGTATTTCTTAAAATATACATTATCATATCAGAAAACACCAAATTATATTTGTAATTCAGTGTGAAAGACTCCACTGGATACCTATCATCTTATGTGCTGAAGTGAGAACCAAAAAAAGTCTCTTAAATATAATCTTTAACATCACATCCCATTTTGTTGTGACAGACATTGTACGGTCACACTCTTAGAATAAATTCTCTCTAGGTGAGTTCAAACATTGAAACCTGTGTATTTCCATTTATATAGATATATTCTCTTTATTACAAGGTCACCCACCTAGTTGGCCAAGTGAAGTCAGTAGGTTTTCCTTTATTTAAACAAAGATTTTGATACTATTTCTTACAGTATCCTTCTGGACAAAATGTCCAGCACACAGCTAGACAGCTCAATAATATGTTGGGTTAGCAATTGTCTGATCAGTCAAGCTCAAAAAGTTATAGTAAATGGGGTTAAATCAGGCTGGCAGACAGTCACCAGTGGAATTTCCAGGGCTCAATTTTAGTGCCCTCTTTAATGTTTTTATAAATGATGCAGGAAATGAATGTACATTTAGTAAGTTTGCCAATGATCCTAAACTAGGAGGAACTATGGACTCCCTCAAGAGCAGAGAGGCCTTACAGAGAGATCTGGATAGACTAGAGAGCTGGGCAGTCACCAGCTATCTGAAATCCTACAGAAGGAAATGCTGGATTCTCCACCTGGGACAGGGTTATACATACAAACTGGTTATAGATGCAAACTGGGGACAAGAGGCTGTAGAGCAGCCCTGCAGTAAAAGACCTGGGTGTTTGGGTTGATAGTAAGTTGAACATGAGTCAGCAGTGTGCACTGGTAGCCAAAAGGGTCAAACATGTCCTGGGGTGCATCAAGCACAGCATAGCTTGCCAGTTGAGGGAGGTGATTATCCTACTCTACAGGTAGCCCTACCTTGAGTACTGTGTGCAGTTTGGGGTGCCTCAATATAAGAAGGATATCGATGTGTTAGAGTGTGTATAGAGAAGGGCAACCAAGATGGATAAAGAACTCAAGGGCAAGACTTATGAGCAGTGACCGAGGTCACTTGGCTTCTTCAGCTTGGAGAAGAGAAGGCTGAGGGGTGACCTCATTGCTGTATACAGCTTTCTCAAGGTGGGAAGCAGACGGTGAGGTGGTGATCTCCTCTCTCTGGTGACCAACGACAGAACATGAGGAAATGGAATGAAGCTGCATCAGGTGAAGTTCTGGTTGGACACTTGGAAAAGGTTCTTCACTGAAAGGGTGATTGGTCATTGTAACAGGCTTCTCAGGGAAGGGGTCATGGTATCAAGCATGCCAGAGTTCAAAGACATATGGATGATGTTCTTAGTAATATGGTTTAGTGTTTGGCAGTCCTCTGAGAAGCAGGGAGTTGAACTTGATGATCCCTTGAGGGTCCTTTAAAACTTGAAATATTCTATGATTCTATAATTTGATTTGATAATTTGAAAAGTCAGAAAATACTGCTCTCCAACTATAATTTTCCCATTCCTTTTAAAGTCAAAGATGTTATTTGTTTTAATTTCTTTATATTAATAATTCATACAAAAGATAACTGAAAATAAAGACGCAAAATTAAATTACAAAGGTTTGTCATAAACTATTAAGTTATTTCTTAACAATGAAGTCAAAATTACTACTAACAGTACACCAACAGTCAACTGTTTTTCCTTCTTCAGCTTTTTATTTCAAGTTATCCATAAATGTGAAATGATAAAAATTGCAAGTAGAATTTGACCAATACCAGCATACTATTTCAGGAAGATTAACATGGCTAGCAACTCAACCTTTAAAGTCTTTTTTTTTTTATTTGTTTCAAAAATTATAGAAGCCAGACCTGTATTCAGTGCTCTTTGACATAACTTCTCTTGATAGCACCAAGAACATAAGATGTCCAGCATATGATCTTTGGTCATCTAGCTGAACAGCCAGTTACCAATATATTAGTGTCGAAAAGTCCCTTTTTTTTGCACTAAGGAAAAATTTATTGATACAGTCCACTGGTATGTAATTAGATTACATGCCAAGTCCAAAAATAGTTTTTAGGTTTGATCTGTGTAACAAATAATCTGAAAACGTTTATTTGGCCCAGTTATTAATTTCATGATAGGTATACCTGTAAAGAATATGAGCCAATAGATATCTACACATAATAAACATTAAAACATTTTTTTTTCCTTTGTAACCAATCCATTTCATTAACAGACTTGTGAACAATAACACAAACATAAAGGACATAGCTAGATTTCAGAGCCCTGCTGCTGGCTAGAACAAACTACTTATGTATGTAAAACAAGAAAAAACCGTACATTTTTCCTTTACAAAATTGCGAACCAAATACAGTGAGTGACATGTGAGTAGACATCATAATTATTATTAGTAGTAATAATAATAAAAATAGTAAAATCCAGGTGTTTAAAAAAAATATTAAGAAAAAAACCAACAAATCACAAATATTTTGTACTTTACATTACAAAAAAAAAAAAAAAAATTGCCAATGCCACAGAGGTTTTCTTGTTTAGATGTTGATGTTTCCCAGGTTTTCTGTTTGTTAGCTTTTGTTTTTTAAATATTTTACTGAAGTTCCAGGGGTTAATATGATGCTAAGAATCTATAGGATGGTTTCTTTCACTAGTAATCTTTCTTATAATAGTTAAAGCATTGAAATAGTTTAATAGTTTTCAAGAAACAGTGCTGCAGTTTAAAACATTGAAGTTCAGGTTAAAAACCTACACACTGAGAAAGACCTTGTCTAAGTTTCCCAATAATTCCTTTGCATTGACCTTGGGAAGCAGAGTATACGTCTATGTGGTAGGGATGCTCTAACTACGGTTTTGTAAGTTTTTTTCATCAGTGAAACAGGATAGATAAGAATGTGTACTAAGAAGGTAAGAAGGTGTTTGATGTTTGATTGTCAGTATGAACCACAGAATATCAGATTATTTGTTGAAAAAATGGTGCTGCACATGTGAGTTCTTTTTAAAAAGCATTCGATGGTATTTTTTTTTTCTGCACTGTGAAAAAAACCTAAAAAGCAATAAAATCCCCAAGAAACAAACATACATGCATGAACAATTCATAACAAAGCTAACAGCAAATATAATATGTGTAAACTTATTTAGAAAAATAACTTACCTTTACTAAAACTCTTAATCATTATCTTTTATTGCTCTGTTGTGTATCTTTTAACTTTTACTGTGAGATCAGAAGGAACTTCCTAAACAAAAAAACCCCACCAACCCATCCCACTAAATTTGTTATTTGAAAGAATATGAGTTAATTATTTAATTAATTATTTTTAATAGTAGTTACTGCATGGATCAGTACTATATGTAGTTGAGATAATTGCTGAAAGGTGCCAGGGTCCTAGGGGATGTGAACTTCTCTACCTTAAGTTTATGAGAAAAGCACTCACTTTTAATGGATGAGTTGGAAACAGAAATTGTCAAACCATCAGAGTGCAAACTAATGAAACATATAGATGGTTATGAATAAAACAGAAGTCTGCAGAGGACTGAAATTACAGTGTGTACTGTCTCCTTGCTTATGCTTTAATGGTTATGGTCATTCTTCAGAAAACATCAGCAAATGCTAAAACAAGAAAAATTTCTGATTGAAAGTCCTATTTTTCTGAGAGGATCATCTGGTTAGAGGAAAATGGAGAAAGAAGAAATTTGTTTTAGTTTCAGGAAAGACGAATCAGAAACTACTTTGATATTCCAAAATGAAATAAAAAAGGTGTAAATTTAATTCTAAAATTGCCCATATGTTTTTCTATATTCAGAGGGAATCGGTATCTGTAGAAACAGAAATGCCTTCACAATGATTAACCCCTCAAGGAAACTCTACCAGCTATCACTGTACATAACATCATGACAGTCTATAGCAGCATAGAAAAAATGGAGGTAGAAGTAATCTTATCAGATAGATGATAGGCTATTTCTTTTCTGTTGTTAGCAATAATTTGAACTCTTTGAGTATGGTGTACTGCTACATTTATTTCTAACAGCAATATTGTTTTTCCATATCCATATAGAAAAAATTAGGACAAGTCTATTTCTAAATTCGAATGAAAAAAATGATAGTTCCACAGTAGTTTATTTTTTTTAAAAGTACACTTCTTTTTATTTAGTGATACTTGAACTGTCTAAACTGATTACTGGGTGAAATAGTAGGTGTAGCTGAATCATTCAGAAGGTTTTTGACATCTATTTAAAACTGATGAAGGAGGGATAAAGAAACAGAAGCAATGGAACAGATGACCCAAGATTGGCTGCCCTTTGAAATTTGGCTTTCAGAGTGCAGTCTGCTTAATGGATAGCACATTCATTGACATGCTTATAAACTTGCATATTTAAAGGTCATGATTGAAATATGGCATCCTACTGAGTATCCTAACAGCTTAAAAATTAGCCAGATTACCTTTTCTTTCCAGTTAAGACCCGTCACTGTATCACAATCATCTATAACAGAGTGGAATAGAAAAAGCATAGAAACAGAAGAGGATGGAAGGTAAGAAATAACTAATATGAACAAAAATAGTATGTCCTGTTTAAAGAACAAGCTAGTTTACTCCTTCTGAATCTCATTTGTATAACTCTTGTGCCATGTATACAGGATTTTTATGAGTTCAGCATCACAATCCTCAAGATTTCTTCTCCCTCAGTCATTCTGTTCTCTCTCCCTCTGTACAGTACCTTTTCTCAAAAGAACAACTGTAACTAAGGAATCAAAATTTTCTGTTAAGATTTAAAGGAGTTTTCAGCAGGAGCTATCTTTGAAAAATTTAGCTGTTCCAATTAAGTGTCTAACCAAAAGCTACTGAGTGCTCTTTGGAAAAATCTGTCTCAATGACCCTAGACTCTAGCTTCTCAGGCTGAAAGTGGTTATTTTTGAAGATTGGGTACAGTTGATCTACATTTGCTTGTTTTCTGCTTAGAGGGAACAGATAAAGTATTAATGGCATGACATTATACTTAATATGCCACTTTCATGCTGTAAACCCAGACGGAGATGACATGAGAATAAATTATTGAACATATATAATATTTTTGCTAGAGAAAAGATTGCATTTTTGCAAAATACTTATGTAAAATATTTTCAAATATATACCTATAGACACACACATATTAAAATATTTGAAATTAAATAACTGTGAGATTAACAGACAAATACTGAGAAATAATTCAGTTTGTCCAATGAAAAGAAAACATACATAGGTCATATGAGTAATCCTGCCTATTCCATATTACTGAAATTCAAAGATAGTCAGCTCTATAGACACACACATCATATGGTGCATATTTCAGTAAACGCTGGTTTTTTCCCCCGAACTAGCATTGCTTTTTAAGAGATAAGAATAGAAAAAAAAATCATCAATTTACCCTCTTAAGATCATAAAGACTTCATAGACTAATTCTTTGGTAATGAGAAATTTATTGACTTCACTGAATTTCACTGAATTTCACTGAATTATTTTTAGAGTTGGAAGGGACCATAGAGATCATCTAGTCCAACTACCCCGCTGAAGCAGGATTGCCCATAGCTAGAGCATGTCACTCAGGACTGCATCCAGGTGGGTCTTGAAAATCTCCAAAGAAGGGGATTCCATGACCTCCCTGGACAGCCTGTTCCAGGGCTCTGTCACCCTCACTGTAAANNTGGAACCTCTTATGTTCCAACTTGTGCCCGTTGCCCCTTGTCCTCTCACTGGCAACAGCTGAAAAGAGTCTGGCTCTATCATCCTTCAAACCACCTTTTAGATACTTATAGGTATTGATAAGATCTCCCCTCAGCCTTCTCTTCTCCAGGCTAAAGAGTCCCAGCTCTCTCAGCCTTTCCTCATGAGGTAGATGCTCCAATCCTTGAATCATGTCTGTTGCCCTTCGCTGGACTCTTTCCAGTAGCTCCTTGTCCCTCTTGAACTGGGGAGCCCAGAACTGGATGCAGTATTCCAGTTGTGGCCTCACCAGTGCTGAGTAGAGGGGGAGAATGACTTCCCTCGACCTACTGGCCACACTCTTCCCTATGCAGCCCAGGATTCTGTTGGCCTTCCTGGCCACAAGAGCACACTGCTAGCTCATTGACATTTTGCTGTCTACCAGGACCCCCAGGACTTAAAGTATTCTTTTTTGAGCATTAGAATTTTGTTTTATTACAGAAGGCATTGCTGTGACTTCTGATATCACAGAGACTGCATTCTTTTTTTTCTGCTTAATTTTAGATGATTCACAATACTATTTTTCAAGGCAGTTTCCTACTTTACTTTCTATCAGTAAGAAGTTTTGAGAACTCCTGATGCCTTTAAATAGATATGCTAAGGCATAAAGATATATGCAAGGACTTCATTATCCTTTAACCGATTTTCTAATACATAATCACACTATTCTGTGCACTAACAACTTGCCTGAAGTCAATGAAAATGCTCCCTGTCTTTGAATTAGACCACAAGAGAAGAAATTAACTACATTGCACAGCATAAAAAAGGAATCTTCCCTGATATAAGAGCTTGTGTGACAGCTGGTTAACAAGAAATTTAAAGGTGTACACATTTCTCTATTTAATTTTGTAATCTGTCTTAATGAAGTCCAAAGTTCAAACTCAGAAGTAAGAAGGCAATTGCTATCATTTTATTGTAAGAAGTGAATACTTAGCTTCATATAAGAAGGTACAAGGTCTGCCTCAGGACAAACTGTACTTACTCTTCTAATGCTATCATTCTTTGAGCCCGAGGAAAAGAAATCCATCCTTTTTCTTTCATTACATCTGAAGCTTCTGAATTCAAAGAAAGAGCAGAAAACTTTTTTTTTTTTGAAGTCTGATGAGAGAAATAAATTTCAACACCTAACCAAAGGATTTTAGTGGCACAGATATTAATTAAGTGGTACTAGTCACTTAATGCATTGAGCTTTCCCTGGAGTCTTTGTAAGCAGTTGCAAATGCCAGGTAATCTATTTTATTCCTTTATTCATGTTTGATTCCTGATACAAATGAAGTGCAACTATTGTATTTATTTCTAACAAATCTTGTCAAGAATTCTTAGTTTTCTTTTCCATAGCAATACCCTTGGATTTTAAAAACGTAACAAAGCTTTCCCTCTTTAGTATTAATGCTCCAACATCCCTGAGGCTTTTCAGATCTTCTCTTTTCACCCTGCTTTAACAGATACTATTGTTCATAACATCATCTTCATTCTTCCATAATCTTCCTTCTCTTGTAATAGAAACATATTACTGAAGGTATCTTAAAATTACTTCTGATCACCTGTGATCTTAGAAAATAAACTTAAGTCCAAATTAACATAAGGCCCTGGAGCACAACTCAGGAATGATCTAGACATTTAAATCCAAGATAAAATCCATCTTCTGAAAAGACTATTTTAAGTCACTGCAGTAGAACTCATCCCATCTAACATTTCGTGTAACTTTAAATGTCTTTGCTTGGTCATATAGAATCCTACTAACTTTGCTTCTGCCTCTTTAATTCCCATGTGGTATAAAATAATACTGAATTGACCCAGTTTTCCGGCAGTCCTCCTTTCCTCTGGTAACATCATGGTCAGGCTTCCCATTTCCAATGGTAAACGCATGTCCTAAATAAAATTTACGTGTGCTTCAAGTAAGCCTTTCATTTTAAATGTGTTTTTGTTTTGCACAAGTGCTCTTATAAAAGAAATATTGAATATTCATATTTTAAAGGCAGACAAGGAAGATAATTTAGCATAAAATAACATAAAGTTGTAAACACACAACACACACATAAAAAAATAAAAGAAATATTTTCTTTAAGTTTATATAATCTCACATTCCAGTCTTTCTCTGTGTCCTTTAATATTTTACTTCACTTCAAAAGATATAAATATCTGGCTATTTCTTCCTTTTATTTATATTTTTTTGCTTCACTGGTCTACTAGGTGTCTTAGTTCATATTTTTCTCTAGATAAGTAAATTAGTCTCTGCCCAAACTTAATCTTTTTGACATTTACATTTATTTTTTGCTATTTCTTCAGTCTGAACAGTTTGATATTTCAGTGTATCAGAACTTAATTACTCTGAATGACACTATTTAGGTCATGTAAAAAAAAAAATAAGTCCACAATGTTCACTATTATATAGACTATTGAACTATATTATTATCATCTTATGTTATTCTCTATCCAGAGCAATAATGCTCTTGTAAAAAGGTGAATGAAAGGAACCGAGCATACTACTCTAAATAAGTGTTAAACCAACTCATTGCATATATGTAATGATTCAATTTCAATTTGTATTATGGACTTTTGCTTATTCATCCTATGATCCTCTTTATCTTTTCAACTACAACTACAGACTGGATTAATGTTTTCAATAAATTTTTTACAATAACATCCTAATTTTGTGGGGAAATAGTATGATGCATGACTGTTTTATGTGATGCATACAATATTTTTTATTATTTCTTGTTCAGTTACCTAATTGGTCTATATTATAATCTTCCTGGGTACCAAATATTTTGTAAAATAATTCACACTTTCCTTGACCAGAATATGTCTCCTTGACCTTCTATTTTATCATTTAAGGAATCTGTATTTTCTGAGGTCCCGATGGATTATTATTTTATAGGAAGAATGAATGAATGAATACAAGCAGGGAGGAATGGGAAGAAGGAAAAACAATGCTTGATCCATTTAAATACTTTTTTATCAAACACCTAGGAATGATTTTAAGAATCAGATATTCTGGTACTACACAGACCATAGTATGGTTGGCTGCATGATCCACCACTATGGTTTCCCAGTCTCCCTTTCTTATCACTGCAAAAGCCCCTTCACAAGTTTTAAGTAAATGTCTCCCACCCAACTCTGCATGGCAAATCAATTGTTCATTAAATACTTTTCTTTAAGTGTGTGTTTTCCCTACTCATTAATTTAAAACTCATTATTTAAGTCACTAGATCCAGACTGCTCCGTAGTTCAACATTTAAAAAAAATGGAGAAGAGTTAAAAGACTGGTGATCAGCATTTTGTGTTATATCCAATTTCTACCAATGAATAAGTCATGAGGTCAGTCTGTTAAATGTGCTGACACGTCTCGTTGCATCTGCAATGTATGATCAACTGAGTGGATTGTACAGTATTTTGCAGGCTGAATAAACCCTTGCTCTGTCATAATCATAATTTGAAGAAAAAACCTAATCAGTACTGAAACAGTAAACTTCTTTTCATTGTTCATGTAAATCTGTCACTTCAGGGTTTGGGTTGTTTTGTAGCATTATTCCAGCAAGTATCCCTTCATATTAAAATTCTAACCCTTCTTGCTAGCTTTGCACAGCTGTGAAAACATTTGCCAATTAACTTCCTCTAACAGCCTGAAGCTCTCTAGCACTATCCAGAAATTACCTGATTTCTTTTCATTGTCCTCAGCTTCTCTCTAAAAAAAGCTATGCTGTGTCAGCCAAGATATATTTTGTATCTTTTCCTTCATCCTCAATATTATTCTCAAAAAAGCTTGTCATACAGTCCTTCTGCTTTGTTTTACTACTGATTCCCATAAAAATTCTAACCTGCTTTTTACACACCCAGCCATTTTTCTAGATCATCTGTGTTTCTGTCGTTCCAATGTTGTCATACATAGTTTTAAAAGTACTTTAAAAATTCTATCAGTTTACCAAGTTTAGTTTGCAAACTATTTTTTCCCAATTGTTGCCACAGTTATTTAACCATTTCCTATATCACTCAACTTCACTTTATTTCCCCTCATCTTTGCTGACAGTAGCTTGTAAAAACTGCATACATCCATAGGCCCTCCATAATGAGTTAATTAACGTTAAAGAAGTTAATTAAATTAAAGGATTAACTCCATAATGAGTTAATTAACATTAAAGGATCAAAGTAGTCAAGCAAGTTCTTGAAAGTATCAGTATTACAAACTTTTTCTTTTTTTTTTTTTTTCCTCAGAAAATGCATATTAAACATCTGCATAAACAGATTGTGAAAAGACATATTTTCTGGATGTGTGTAATGAAGCACCTAGATGAAAATATAGTCATCCTAATTTGAAAACCACAGACTGATATAGTATGGTGACATTTCTTCCCAAGAAAATAAATCAAAGTTAAATAAGGAAAAGCAGGGGGGGGGGGGGGGGGGGGGGGAGGGAAGGGAGGGGGAGAGTATCTCCAGAAGTGCAGATTTTCACAGATTTTGTAGATGTGCATGGAAATCAATAGCAAAATATATAAGCATATATTACCTGATGTACAGATTGGCCATCAGTGTTAACTTCTGATGACATAATTTAAAAGAATAGTTTTATATATCATATAAAACACATCTCAGGTATGTGAATAACTGTTTTATTTCAAATCCCATTCTATAATAATAGCATAATAATTGCCAATGTGTTCTGTATGTTTTATCCATTTCACAAAGGGTAGAGTGTGCCTGTGTGTATACAAATATGTGACAGAGAAAAGGAGAAAAGAAAATAGAAATTTTGGTTTTAATTAGTAAAAAAACCCTTTTATTCACCTTTTTTACCCTAACCCTTATCTACACCTTGGTTTTGTCTAAACTATCACAATAGATTGCAGTCACCTGAGCACCTGATTTAAGGTTAACTCAACTCCCTCTCCTTCCTCCCTATGAACACTATAGAACTTGAGATCCAAGAGTATCACAGAGAAACAGACAAGGCTCTGCAACTCCTAGGCTTCCATTTAATGATTTTGAGATAAGGATTTCTGCTCAGTGCCCATTGCATCCCCTTAGCTGTACAAAAGGGGTATATATATAAAAAGAATCAACTCTTATTTTTTCTACAGTATAAAAAAATACATAGCCTATATAACAACAATTTGTATTAAGTGAAATAGTTTAGCTACTATGTATATTCAGAACAGCTGCACCAAAGGAAGCTCTCTGTAATGCGATATCATACCCATAATTAATCAATTTCTTGAATTAGCTTTGTAACACTTTGCTAAAAGATGGTGCATTCCAAGGCTGAATACATCTTTATACATGTATTTTAAATTTTCATTTTACCATCGCAAATTAAATCTTAGTCTTTCTTTTATGTCATAAAAAGCAGGTATTAGACTGAAAAAGTTTACTTGATTACCAAAAAAAATTATATAGTATTGATACATTAGCTCAGTCAATAATCTCCAGCATTTGTCTTGTTTCTGTAGAAAAAGTGTATTTCTGATAAAGTAACACTGTGTATTAACCTAAACTGAGGATGTTTAAAAAAGGGTAATTTAATCATCTCTTCCATATGTTTATGATTTACTATAAATCAATCTGCAATTTCACTGATTATTTTCCATTGAAACATATCTCTACATATTTTGTCTCATAACCTTGCAAAGAAAATGAACATATTTCAGTGCTATATTGAAGCAGCCCTAAAGCATTAAATATTGTTTCCTTAAGCCTGTTTATTATATCTGAGGCATGAACTAAAAGTACTGATTACTGAAGAGTACTCAATTCAGTGTTCCTTGCATTTTTGCATCCAATATTGGGATGCAGAACAGTGTGCCTCTATTTTAGGAATTTAATTTCATTGAAGTTTGTCCCTTCAGAACAGAAGACCTTTCTTGAATGATGTATCTTCTACAAGGTAGGCACTATCAAATCTGTAGCCATGGCTGAATACACTTTAATAATATATTTCCTGAGTTCTTTGTGCTAATGTAATAAGCTACATCATAGCTGCAATTCAAGATGTAGAATCTGTCTTATCAGTGTAAAGTATATCTGTATTGAAAAAGCAAACCTTTTCTAAAGATAAATATGTTTTTGTAAATCAGAGGTTGAATTTTTTTTTAACTGTATAGAGTTTAGAAGTTAGAAATATATAACAAAAGGAGTACCAGGGGTGCCTTTGTTGAATTTCAACTATTCAGAATCAACAAACATTGTAATAAAATTTCAGTGTGTTAAAATATCTAATCTATCATTTTGATCTTTCAATTTCTAACTTACAGAAAAAGCAGATGTTTTTCCTAAATTCTTATTGTTTATTTTACATTCTTTAATTTTATATTATAACATCAAAATCTGAATGCAAGAATAAGCCCTGATCCCAGGAATGTATCTGTGAACAATTATCACCTGCTTTCCCTCCTTCCTACTTTTATAAAACTGAATAACTGAACCTAAAATATACCTTAACTAAATTTTGGTTATCACCTTTACCTTCATAATTATCTGCAAATTTTAATGGATAGAATCTAAGTATTTATATATCTCAGATTAAATGGGTGCTAGTTATTTAGAAAATGCATACTTATTGCAAAGTTACTGTGGTTTTTTTTATAAGATCATTTCCATATTTAGGAAAAATGCAAGAGTGTATCCACTTGGAGACTTGCAAGTGCTGTCTTGCTTTGGTAGATATTATTAGATGACAAATTATCCCAAAGGTTATCAAGAAAATAAGGTCTTCTACCTGTCCAGCCAACTTTCTAAGCCAGTGCTCATCCCAGCAACAGATGTATGGGAGCAGATCAGCTGCAGTTTGGGGACCAATTAAGAAGTAAAAGGAACTTCACCAATGTGTTAGAATTAAAGACAGGAATGGATTAATGGCAGCTGAATAGCCTGTCAGACAACTCTTAAATGTTTATTTACATCTTAATGATGGTTAATTAAGGAATGGAAGATTGATAAACATGTTGAGGGACCTAGAAACCTGAAAGTACATTTGGAATATTATTTTTACCTTTATATATTTCATGTAAAATGGACTACCTACCATTGTTCTGAAGGTCATTCTGACACAAGACATTGAATTACAAGTGTTTGAAATTAGAATCTTAAATTCCTAATTAGACACCTAAGTATGTGGCCCTATTTTGAAGTAGCTCAAAACCCTGCAGTTCCAATTTAAATCTCATTCCTGCATTGTCTATTTATAGAAATGCTAGGATCCTTTTGCACCACTGCATTAGAAGAAAATTCCTTCAGGAGGACCAGGTTTGCTTTGACTTTGAATAAATAGTAGCTAGAGATAAAATCTATGTTGTGCCTCTAATGAACACAATAGTTTGATTGCATGCTGCATGGAAGAACTTGTTCCTTTGAAGGTGCAGTAAACTTATCATTTTTCACCTAGTGAGAGAGCAGTTCAAGGAGCTAGAAGATGGATAAACATGATTGAACTGATGAACTGGCAAGTCATGGTGTGTTCAGATACCTGATTTAAGATGCTTTCATTTTATATTCTTTTCCAGGTTCACAATGAGTGCACACATATTTGTCATTGTGACAAAGCCCTTGTTGAGCAATATGCATTTTAAACTGTGCTTAGTGAATATAAAATTTTAGTATGAATTGCCTCAGCACAAGCTGCTCTTGTTTTTTATAACTACTAGGAATCCAAAGGCACTTATAGTCATATGCTTAACATCCATTCTTAGGAAATAAAGATTCTTTTGATAGTAGTGTGTCACAGTGACTGAAATTAGCATACCATTCCTTTAGTTTTTTTGCATACACACACAAACATATACTTACATACTATCAACATACGTTAATTTGTTCTCTAAAAGCAGGTTCAAATGATTTTGGATACATAGCTGGATGTTCCAGAAAATAATAGGGTTTTTTTAAAAAATATTTTATTACCTCTGAGATTGCTGTTAAATATAAAAGAAAACAAAACTACTAATTGAGAATTAGGTATTCTTTTCAAAGATCATAGTTATACCTTAATAAAAATAAAAAAACAGAGATCTTCATGCTTAAATGAGTAGGACAACCTCACTCTGCTCCATCTACTTGGGAAAAAGTATATAATTTTCTTGAAAAACTAGTAAAAATGATGTGAGATATTCTTATAGTATAAGTATGCCTTTACAAAGAAAAACTGAAATGTTTCAGAATATCTGGTCAATTACTCTAAAAGAGCCCAGAAAAGTAAAACTCTGAAATGAACATGTACTTTGTAAAGCTGTTGTGCTGCCTTCTTTGCTTCAGTTGCTAATATGAAGTTTTTGAGCCAGTGACATGGCTAGCATTTATTTCAGAGATGGATCAGGTCTTTAAATTTCAACTTATTAAAATTGATTTTGGTTCCATTTATGTAATTGAGAACAGGATTTTTGCCAGCAAAATTAAACTCTTTGGACCATTTGAATAAGGAAGTTGTGTAAAGTCATCTATATTTTATTTGTACTGTGGTAGAACTGTCTGAGACTGAATGATTCTCTTCTTCCCCTCTAAATCAATTCCATTATGATTCAGAGCCAACAGAAAATGCAGTCCACCAAGTTCTTTGTAATTCACATTTATGAGTGTTGAAATACATATCTAAAATCTGAAAGAGTCTTTTAATATACATACATTTGAATTTCTCAGGCACACAAAGGTTTAATTGTAATGTAAGGAGGAAAAGTCTCGGCAGTAGTGAACAGCTCTAAATACAGAATGGCTGCCTCCAGCAACTAGAGTTGCTGGAGTTTAACACAGTTGAGCTCCTCAAATGTTTTGCTTTAGCTAACCACGTGTGTCCTCTGTGCAGATCCAGCTTAGAGACTGTTCCCATTCGGCTCACTCTCTCTCCCTGGAGAAGACAGGAACTGGTTGTTCAGGCAGAAAATTAAGCTTCAGCAGCCAAATGCTGCTCAAGCTCTGCCTTCCACAGAGCAAAAGAGAGATTCCGGCAGCTGATGGTGTCTTGCTATCCCATGGCCACCTGTTCCTTGCATTCGGCAACAGCAGCTGTCATGCACCTCAGCCAGGTTTAACCAAGAGAAGCAGCAGCCAAGTGCTTTGGACTGACAGGAGGCAGAAACTGTGGAGTGACTATTGTGGATTCTCTTGGGGCACTGAAACTCAACCCTGGATTTAGTTCAAGTGCTTCTGATAATGGTGTTAGTATGCTTTTATGAAATCTCAGTATCCTCAACCCACTGATTTCCCAACTCCAGTGCTACTTCAGGGAGAGAAATATAGCACAATAAAGCCTTTGACAATCAAGACAATAATTGCGCAAAATTATCCATAGATTTTATGGACTTAATCTTAAAGGTTTGGGGATTTTTGATTATTTTTCCTGAGCCCTTAAATCAAATTAATTGTCCAAGAATGGAAAAGGAAGGAAGGAAGGAAGGAAAGAAGGAAGGAAGGAACGAAGGAAGGAAGGAAGGAAGGAAGGAAGGAAGGAAGGAAGGAAGGAAAGTTGTGGTAAAACTTTAAAGCTGGATTTTAACGTAATCATCAAAAACCAAAACCAGCTAATTCTTTTCTTCTGAACTTAAGTGTTTATTTTTGTGATTTTTTTTTTTTTTGTTATAGGATAACACAGTATTAATCCCTTCCCTCTTTTACAAGTCACTCCCTCTCATCCAAAAAAAAAATCACCAAATCACCATGGATGCTTCTCAAGCATCGATGACAACAGTTAATCTAAACCAATTTTTTTTTTGAGAGTGTAACTCTCCAGCCATCACTGCTGCAGTTTGGAAAGTTTGGAATGGTTATTCACTCAGCATAAGGAATAATGAAGAGCAAAAGGAAGATGAAAATTAGTGGCATCCTTTCCCCCTGGGAATCCATTCAGCAGACAACAAAAGTAAGGATGTTCCTATATGTGTCTTAAAACAGCAATGCTGGTTGGAGGCAGCCCAGTAGTCTGCAGGAGAATGGGATGAGAACAAGAAGTAGAGAAGGAGAAAAAGATATATAGAGAAAAAGTAAATAAAATGTACAAAGACCTGAGATAGAAAGAATATTACTTTCAATTTAATCAAAGGACATAGAGTTGTGATTCATGGACTCTGCATTCAAACAGTAAATATAAGTGTGCTGTTTTGAAGGAAAGCAGGGAAGTGAGTTTGAGAACTACTGCTGAAAATATGAACACCTACTGTGTCTTACTAATGAGGAAAGGCAAGGCAAGGAAGGAAAAGGAAATTAAAGGATAAAGTCTAATGTCATCATAATGTGTTGAAAATCAGATGATGCTTTTTCTAAAAGTAGTACTCCTCAAATAATGACTACTTTGTCTCCAAAAGAAAATAAAGCCTTTTTCTCTTAAAAATATGTAAAGAAAAACTGAAAATCAGTATTGAAGCATCTTTCAAGAATGCTGATGTTTTTATCATGACCAGTTTTCTTCAAAAGAATGATGGAAATGTCTCTCTCAAAAATAACCCAAAGAAGCAAGGAACTATGTAAATAACAAGCTATCCAAATCATATATTTTTAGAAAAAAACAAAGTTTATATTTCATAATGATTAAAAATATTTAATAATGTATATAAAATTGGTTTAAATTGGAAAATTTGCATGTGGGATAGCTAAAGTAGAGCCACGTGAACAAAGATATTTGGAGGGCATAAATAATGAAGTAGAATTAAGAGATGAAGATAATTATGTCGAGCTCAAGTGTGTTATTAAACACAAAATAATGATGATGAAATTGGTTTCTATAACAACAGATGGAACACCAGCTATGTTTGGATCCAAAGTTTCATGGCTCATCATCATCAACAAGCGCTCAGAGGAAAAGTGATAGACTTGACACATGGTAAGGGAGGAGTGACAAAAGAAAGTTGACTTCATTCAGGTCAAAGGCCTTAAATATTACAGGCCATGCAATATGCTGTAGATAATCTTTAAAGGCAGAATTTTGAGGTGAGTTATTTGAGTTAATTTAATGTTCTAAGAAAATGTATTGATTTTTTTTGCATAGGTTGAGATAACTGTATGATCACTATACAAAGAAGTTGGTGAACTCTCCATGCTTCACTTTGCTATGTTCATGGTTGTTGGAATTCAGTCAAGAGCTGAAGGAGAAAGTAAAGTTTATGACATACATGGCAAGATGAAAACACTTCCAAGTGCCTTGCAGAGAAAGGCATTTGAAATGAGATTTGGTGGTTAGGTACAATAAATAAGGATCTCAGTTCTCTGGCCTTAAAGAAGTTCTGGTTACAGCATGAAAACAAACTTGGAAAAGTAAGAAAAAAGTTATAAAAAATTATTTCTTAAAGACAGGACTACAAACTTGAGAGATAATTAGATAAAGAGTATTTAGAGTGACCAGTGGAATTTGTATCATCTTGTTCATGACATTAATAGTCTGTGTGCTTGATTGCAAGAGTGAATTAACTCTTATATTTGGATGCTATTGTATTAAAAATGGAAAGTCTCACAAAGTAAATAGATGTTTGCTTGGAAGACTAGAGCAAGAAGGATCAAATGTGAGTGTGAGTTGAAACCAGCAGACCTTTTTCAACTACCCCAGTTCCGCAGATCTACTTACCATATTATTTGCAAGTAAAACTTTTCAATTTATATATTGGGCAAATCGAAATTACATGTATGAGAGGGCATGTTACTCCAGGTATTTCAACAAACTTTCAACAGCAGGAACATAAAACATGTAGTATCAAATACCCCAGTAGTCATTTAGTTGCCACTTACACAACTTCTTATGCTGCTGAATATAGTTTAAATTTTATGCTAGTTATTAGTAAAAGGATGATGGTTAAACCAGACATTTAGGAGTGAAAACAGCTGTTTGTGTTCTCAGCTCTAAAGCTGTTTTCTTCATTTTGGACAAAAATGTCCCAGGTTGTCTTGGAAATCTCTTCCTCCACTAAATCAAAATAATTGGGGTTGCTCACCTATGGAAAACAGATCCTTACTTAAAGGCTTTTTTTTCAAATGCTGGACTTAAGCAATCAGTATTTATAACACCTTACCCCGTGTTGCCTTAACATCCAAAACTATCTGTGAATTCATCTGTTGAGTCTAACTCCCATAAATTGTGATAAATTTGGGGGAAGAGGAATCTTAAGAAAGCGAAGACAATAAGTGCCAATAAATATTTATTTAAACTAAATTTGCTCTGTTTTTTCTAGTTGCTCCCAAAGGTTCCTTCCGTTTTTCCCAATAATGTTAAATTAAATACAGATCATTAAAATAGTGCTAAAAATGCCCTGAAAGTAAGTAACCCAGACAGAACTTGTGACTCTGCATGAATGGCAAAATAATTATTCATAATTAGTGAGTCATGTTATCATATTACACTTAGCACCAAGAGGAGCAATGACTATTTATTATAATTATAATTATTAGTTTAAAAACACCATTCATGAGCATGGTGCTTTTACATAATTGGTAAAGGTAAGCTCCATGACTCAAAACTTAGGTGTCTGCGGGCAAAGGGAAAAGCTGAACATTAAAAAAACATAAACCTAACCAAAACAAACAAAGGGGATTAAAGAATAATAAATTATAGAGAAAGTGTTAGAAACACATAATTGGTATTCGCTTGACTCTAGAACTACCTCTTTAAGTAACTTGATTTCTGAAAGCCTTAGCTTTTTTTTCCTAGCGTATCTTTGATTTTTTAGGTCTGTGGAAATTCTGTACAACCAAATTAAATAAGACTGGCTTCAATTTTTGGCTATGAGGGCAAAAAGCATGTCACAGTTCACTGCCATATATCTCAACTCCATTACTGTCCAGAAAAGAGAGGCTGCATTTAGTCAACTACCATGAATTATCCCCGGTCCACATTAGCTTCTGAAAAGGATTGGAGCCTTGGAATAGCCTTTGTTTGGTCAGGCTCCAAATCAACTTCTTAGTAGCTGGTCCAGGATATGTTAAGATTAGTGCTATATGAATTGTACAGATGTCCATACATTTCCTTTATATGGTAGCCTTCATCTTGTTTAGTATACTACTGAAGATATAAAAAGAGAGATCAGACAACTGAAGTGAAGACACAGGCAATTCTAGATACAGACAGACACTTATATATAAAATATATGGCTATGTTCTGGTCACCCAGACATTCATGGAATCATGGAATCATGGAATTATCAGAGTTGGAAGGAACCTTTAGAGATCCCACTAAAGCAGGAACACCTAGAGCACATCATTCAGGACTGCATCCAGGCGGATCTTGAAGATCTCCAGAGAAAGGGACCCCACAACCTCCTTGGGCAGCCTATTTTTCCTCATATTTGAATGGAACTTCCTGTGTTCCAGCTTGTGCCCATTGCCCCTTGTCCTATCGCTGGAAACCACTGAAAAGAGTCTGGCTCCAACATCCTTTAACCCTTTAACTCTTTAGATACTTATGAGGTCTCCCCTCAGCCTTCGCTTGTCCAGGCTAAAGAGTCCCAGTTCCTTGAACCTTTCCTCGTAAGGGAGGTGTTCCAATCCCTTAATCATCTTCGTTGCCCTACACTGGACGCTCTCCAGTAGTTCTTTGTCCCTCTTGAACTGGGTGGCCCAGAACTGGATGCAGCATTCCAGTTGTAGCCTCACCAGTGTAGAGTAGAGAGGGAGAATGACCTCCCTCCACCTACTGGACACATTCTTTCCTATGCAGCAAGGATCCCATTGGTCCTCTTGGCAACAAGGGCACATTGCTGGCACGTGGAAAGTGTGCTGTCTACCAGGACTCCCAGATCCTTCTCCTCAGTAATGCTTCCCAGAAGATCCATCCCTAACATGCGCCTTATTGGTGCCTGGGGTTCATCCTTCCCATGCGCAGGTTCTTCTCTGTCCAGCTCTCCAGCCTGTTCAGATCATTCTGAATGGTGGTGCAGCCCTCTGGAGTGTCAGCCAGCCCTGCTAATTTGGTATCACCAGCGAACTTGCTGAGGATAGACTCTGTCCCCTCATCCAGGTCACTGATGAATATGTTGAACAGGACTGGGCCTAGTATTGACCCCTGGGGGACACCACAGGTCACAGGCCTCCAACTTGACCCCACTCTATTAATTAGAACCCTCTGAGTCCTGTCACACAGCCAGGACTCAATCCACCTCACTGCCCCTTCATCCACCCCACACTTCCAGAATTTTCTAATGAGGATGTTATGGGAGACAGTGTCACAAACCTTGCTGAAGTCAAGGTAGATGACACCTGCTGCTCTCCCTACATCTAACCAACCAGTTATAACATCATAGAAGGCTATCAGATTGGTTGAGCATGATTTACTCTTCGTAAATCCGTGTTGACTAATACTGATAATTTCTTGATCTTCAATGTGCTTGGAAATGATGTCCAGCATGAGCTGCTCTATTACAGAGGCACTACTAATTGGCCTGTAGTTCCCTGGGTCCTCCTTCTTGTCCTTTTTGTAGACTCGTGTGATATTTGACTTCCTCCAGTCCTCAGGCACTTCTCCTGTTCTCCAAGATATCTCAAAAATGATGGAGAGTGGCTCAGCAATAACATCCGCCAGTTCTCTCAGCACTCGTGGGTGCATCCCATCAGGGCCCATGGACTTATGGATGTCTAGTTTGGCGAAGTAGTCTCTAACCCAGTCCTTCCCAACAGAAGGGAAGTCTTCCTCTCTCCAGACCTTCCCCCTTGTCTCTGGGATTCATGAGAGCCAGCTTTGTCAGTGAAGACCAAAGCAAAGAAGGCATTCAGCAACTCCGCCTTCTCTGTGTCTTCTACCACCAAGGCATCCACCTCATTCATTAGTGGGTCCACATTTAACCTAGCCTGCCTTTTTTTATTGATATATTGAAAAAAGTTCCTCTTATTATCTTTAAATGTTGTGGCCAAGTTAAGTTCTCCTTGGACTTTTGTCCTTCTAATTTTTCCACAGCATACCTTCGCTACACCTCGATATTGTTCATAAGTAGACAACCCCCTTTTCCAGAGACTGTAGATCTTCCTTTTCTCCCTGAGGTCCAGACAAAGCTCTCTGTTTAGCCAGGCTGGCCTTCTTCCCTGTCGGTTTATTTTACAAGACCTAGGGATGGCTTTAACCTGTGCTTTTGAAAGTTCCCCCTCGAAGTATGACCAGCCTTCCTGCACCCCTTTCCCCTTCAAGACTGTCTCCCAAGGGACACTCTCAAACATTCTCCTAAACAGGCCAAAGTCTGCCTTACAGAAGTCCAAGATGGCCCTTCTGCTGTCTCTCTGTCTTGACTCTGCAAGAATTGAAAACTGTGATTTCATGATCACTCTGCACAAGACAACCTTGAACCATTACATCCACCATGAGACCACCTCTGTTAACAAGCAGCAAGTCTAGTAGAGTGCTTTCCCTGGTTGGCTTTCTCACCAGCTGTGTTAGGAGGTTGTCTTCCACACACTCTAGGAACCTCTAGGACTGTTCCCTATCTGATGGGTTGTATTTCCAACAGATATCTGGGAAGTTGAAGTCCCAGAAGATGAAGAAAAAGGGTGAATGAATGTGAGAGCTCTGCCAGTTGCTGATAGAATGTTTCATCAGCTACTACATCCTGGTTTGGGGGTCTTTAATGAACTCCCACTACAATATCTGCCTCGTTAGCCTTCCCCTTGATTCTAACCCAGAAACACTCTACCTTGGCCTTTCCATTATTAAGTTCTATGCATTCAAATGTGTCTCTAACATAGAGGGCCACCCCACCACCTCTCCTTTCTTGTCTATCCTTTTTGAAGAGTTGATAGCCATTGATAACAGTACTCCGGTTGTGTAGGTCTTCTCACCAGGTTTCTGTGATGGCAACAATATTGTGTTCTTCCTGCTGTACAATGGCCTCCAGCTTCTCCTGTTTGTTGCCCATGCTGCATGCATTTGTGTAGAAGCACTTAAAGTGGGATAATTTTCCTGCCACTTTGGGCAGAAGTGAGCCTCAGTACCCTCCTGACCAAGCTTAGATCCTTCTGTGGTTGCTGACTTGTCCCCAATGTCATCACTGTCCCCAATGTCATCACTACCACGTGGGTTACCATCCCCCATTTCTGAGACAACAGACCTTACTATTGCTTTTACCAACCAGTACTGGTAATCTGTTCCCAGGCTCCACTTTGGTAATCCCAGTCCCATCCCCACCCCCCTTCAAACCTAGTTTAAAGCCCTTTCAATGAGCCCTGCCACCTCTTGCCCCAATATTCTTCTTCCTCTTTGTGTAAGGCATGCCCCTCCTGTTCCCAGCAGGCCTGGTGTCCTGTAGATCATCCCATGATCAAAGAAATCAAAGTCCCGCTGATTACATCCAGCCTCAGAGCCAGGAGTTGATCTGTTGTCTCTTCCTGTTTGTCCCTTCATCAATGCCTGCAAGTGGTGGGATGGAGGAAAACACAGCTTGTGCTCCTGATCCCTTAACCAGCCATCCAAGAGCCCTAAAGTCTCTCTTCTTTGCCCTTGAACTACTGGTGGACACCTCATCACTGCCTACTTGAAATACTAGTAACAGATAGTAATACGAGGGCTGGTCTAGGGTAAGCAGATTTTTCTGTATATCCTTAACCCTAGACCCAGGGAGGCAGCAGACTTCTCTGTGGGATGGATCCGGTCTGCAACTGGGGCCTTCTGTTCCCCACAGAAAGGAGTCACCCACCACAATTGCCTTCCTTTTTTCTTTTGTAGAGGAAGTCCTAAGGCATGGGGGTGGATGGCTAGCTCTGGGCAACTCACTGCATGGATTTTCATCAACATCCTCATTTACCTGGTTCTCCATTTCCAAACCCTCATACCTATTTTGCAAGTATAACTGGGAAGGTGAGGGGGGCCAGTGAGGGTTTTGCTTGCCCCTCTGAAGCAGGACCTTCCTCCATTCCTCACTGTCCCTTGAATTCCTCTCTTCTGCCAGGTGACAGGCAGGATGGAGGTCATGCACCTCCTAGAGGTTCAACCCAATGCCTATGCTTCAGGGTACAACTCCACCAATCTATTTCCTTTTCACTTTCTCTGATGTTTCTATGTCTTCCTTCATGTCAACTACGTGCCTGAGCAGGTAGTTTATTTGATCACACTGCACACAGGCAGTGTCTCTGGCTCCCTTGGGGACAAGTGCCAGGCTTCAGCATTCACTGCAGCCAGAGACCTACACCGCCACGTGTTTTTGCAGGAGCTTTGTCTGAGTTCCCACACTCTTCCATGTGGTGCACTCAGATCAGACATATAGGACAAACATACACCATCAGCCTTCCAGCTAACATGCCTGTGTTTGTTTTCTGAGAAATCAGGATATCAGCATAGCAGAAACTTCTTGTATAGGCCTTACCCTGACATGGAGGTACAATGCTGACAGATTCTACACTTGGATTCATCAGAATGGAAGCTCTGTAAATACTACAATTCAGGCATAATCTTACTAAACATATATTCATGCCTTAAGTACAAAATACTTCCTACCAGTGAAGTTAATTGAAGTTAATCATCTTGCTAATTATTATTAATAATAATTATTATTCTTGTTGTTGTTGTGTTATTATTGCTATTATGTGTCCTGCTTCTTGGAACAGATTGCCTGTTTGTAACATGATGGTCTTTTGAAACAGACAAATAATTAGCTTAAAAAAGATGTTTGTAGACATCTCTTTTTCTTCTTTATATTTAAATGTACCTCTATGCAGAGAGAGACAGTATATACACAGATATGTATACAAAATCATAGAGCTGTTTCTATATGTGTGGTTTTTTATATATAAACTTTTTATAGTACAGACTACTGCATGCACATATATGTAAATCAACTTATTAATAAATACATTCATATATGTATATATACTTCTATATATGTATACTACACATATATATGTGCATGTATATGTATGCATGTGTATGGATTTTTTTTTAAGTGCGGGATAAAGCAGTCTTTTTCTTTCCTATCCCTTTCCCCCTGCTTTCCCAGAGTTTTGTGTAAAATTTATTGCACGGCTGCCAAAAGACACTCACTGCTTTCTCTCAGCACAAACAATGATGCATCAGGTTTTGGACACTACCAGAGAGGTTGAGTTTATTTTGAAGCTGAATAGACTTGTCCCTAGAGTAGTATTCTAGTAGCCTATCGTAATCCAGCAAAGCCCCTCTTGTGAATTCTTGGTGGTAGAAAAAATATTTGCCTACTTGAGTGACCCTGTTTGCCTACTTTACTCACATGGAACCATACTTACTTGTGAGTAGTAGGAATAGATGTCTCATTGATTTCCACAGAGTAATCAACAAGTTTGCTGAATATGAACTGCAAAACTGGGAGTCTAGGGCTCCCAGACACACTGTGAAAGCAATTTCAGTAGAAGCTGATGAGGTATTTGAAGTAAAAGACTTCAAAGTCTTTTAAATCTGACTGTTTAAAACTTAATTATTGTTACCTTTCATATTTAGGATGGATTTCTATCTAGCTTTCTGTCCAGTTATACTATTTTACAACAAGACTGTGCTGTTATGTCCCCTGGTGATGCAAATACTGTACTTTGCTTGATATTAAATATGCTATAAACAAAGCCAAAACCAAGCTTTTACTTCAATTTCTCTCTCATTTTTATTGTTTATAGCTGTGGGCTGAAGTCTCGCCTTTCCTACATCAGGTATCTGAGATTCGACTCAATGCAGTTTAACAGACACTACAGAGAAAGGTAAGGAAGAAAAAACATTTATTGGCATGGAGGCTCTGCAACATCCACCACAATTCTGTCTCTCCTAGAATACCCCTGGCAGTTGCTACAATCTGCTTCCCAGAAATCAGTAACCTGTATTATTAGCCATTGAAGTTAGACAACCTCCTCTACAAGATTCTCTCTTTTAAAAGGTTTCTCACCTCACAATCTTATGATGGATTATCTGCATCTCATACATGTTCTTCAAAACTATTCCCCGCGCATGCAGGCTCAAAACAGATGTTCATCCATACCATGCTGTTTCACACATCAAGATCCTGGAACTTAAAAGCTATTCATGTGTATGTTGTAGATAAGTCATCAAAATTTCCAGGGCACTATTTTCTAGAGTCTAATATTATAATTATTACATGGAGGGGTGAGGGGGTGGAGTGTCTCTGAAGCGTAGCTAAGTAATTATGCTTTGAATTCTTTAATAATGTGAGTTAACTAATAGCTCCCCAGACAGGACAGCAGCTGCCAAGGTCCCTCAAAAAAGCCTAAAGCTGATGCTTACAGCCTATGTTATAACTATGATCATTAAAGCTTTAGCATAACAAACAAATAGATGGATTGGAACACCTCAACCTGTAAAGAAGCTGACTAAGGCAGGGAATTATGATAATGGTCTTTAGCACATACAACGTGGAGATGCTGTAAGTGAGCAATTGTTTATAGTTCCTTCAATACAAGTACTAGCAGGTATCAAATAAAACTAGTAGGTTGTGTATTTAAGAAAAAAAAAAAGAGGAAAACTCTTTGCAGGCAGTGTAATGCATAGTTAAATTCTGTAATGTCATACTTCAAGACTTCTGTAGATTCTAAAAGTTGTTGTGGTTCTACAAAATTACTGTAAAAGAAATCATGGAAGAAAGTTGCTTTTGAGAGATTAAAATACAGACCCAATTCAATTTACAAAGCATGCACAGCATGATTTGTGGTAAAATACTGTTCTGAAATGTATTACTACCTGCTTGCATCTGTTCTTCTATGTTTTCATGTGATAACACTAATGCACATGTGAAACTTCTGGGTGATCTGACATGACTGACCTGTTGCTGGATCTGGAAAGGCTGTTCTTACATTATGCTCTGCACAAGACTGATATCAGCGGCCTCCTTCAAATTTTGTCTTCCCAGAAATGATAGTAATGCATTATACTATAGTGTGTGCTATTCTCATGTAACTGTCATCAACACCTTCTGTACATTTACAAACTCAATAAAAGTTATTTTCATTTTTTTATGAAATGGTGTGATCATACAACATAGGTCATGCAATCATTATTTCTTATTTGTCCTGCAATCATTATTCCTTATTTGTATAATTATTATATTATCAATTATGGATTCTAAATCATACAAATCTTAGGTTTTCTCCTGCTGTAAACTGAATGATCATGAATCCTTGAATGTTCCTGTTACATATCAATTGCTTCATGCATTAATTGCAGCTATATGGTAATTAGATTTTAAAAAATAACCAAAAAGACAACTTAAAAAACACCAAGAAAAATCAAACTAAAAAATGCCTAGACAATCCTTCTTTTAAATGGGTATCATAGCAAAATTTTAAACACAGCAAAGCACATTGAGAAATGTAAAGTTTATACTGTTGACCATGTAAAAATAATACATCACCTACTTAAAGCAAATACAGTGTAACAAACTTGCTCACTTTGAAAGCTAAAGACTATCAACATGACAGAAAAAGGAGAAATAGTTGGAACAACCCAGGTCTTTGTTTTACAACAGTAAGCAATAGTATTTCTGCTAGAAATGGCAAGTCATCAAGAAAATATAATCTTTTTCCTGTTAAATAGAACATTATCAGCTTTTAGTGTACAGGTAAGGCCCTCAACATCTGGCCTCATGAACTCTTGTAATAGATATCCCCTACATTTTGATCGCAGAATCAGTAATTCTAAGATTATTGTATGAAACATGATTGGTTTGAACTGAATATTGTCTTTTTTCACTTTCTCTTGGAATATTGTAGTCTCTATAATTACACTAAAAAGTTGATGTAAATAAGTAGAAAGTCAAACATATGGTGCCAGAATTAAATCTGAAATTACATTTGCTGTTGAAAATTGAGTCAAGGAAACGATTGCAAGAAAACTAATATCCAAGTGTACACTGTTTGTTTCAGGCCTTGCCCCATCTTGATCATTTTCTGCTTCTGTTGATCTCATTCCTTCTAGCCCATCACCTAGCCCATAGCATTTCTCAGTCACAGAGGCTATGTGTACACAGATGCTTACATCATAAATACATCCATTTGGAGATGCTTCTTTTCCTTTTTGGATCTTGACAGAGGGAAACTGCTATGTAAGAATTACACTTTTAATTAGTGAACTCTAGGACTGGCAGCATGTAGAAAAGCAATGAAGGAAATAGGATGATTTTAGCAGTGATAATCATTATAGAGCCAAGAAAACTTCACAGCAATTCATTAGAGGGGTGACCTGTGGTTTAGGCAAGACTGAAACAGAAGTTATATTGACATTGGTATTGCTGAACACAGAATTAAGGACTAAGTCTTGTAGCCCAGGACACATGCTGCTCAGGGTTGGCCTCCTCTGGCTAGTCAGGGTATATTCCTCTGTCCACATTCTTCTGCCCTGGGTTTCCTCTGAGTCCTGCTATTGTAAGATGTAATAGAGGTGGTTTTTTTTTAGTTCACAGTGTGAATAATAACACAAAGACTGATATTTTTACAACATTAAATGGTGTTTTATACACTGTGCACCTTGGGCTATACTTTGATTGTGGAAGGACTCAGAGACTTCTTGGATAAAGTTAGAGGATTTTGCAAGTTGGTAGCAACCATATTGCCTACTAATCATTGACAAGCCTGCTTCATTAAATTAAGATTCCATCAACAAGAAGAGTAAGTAATAGTGAGCAAGAATTGTACTCTTCTACCTTCTATTTCCACATACGCATTACTGTCCCCATACTAACAGCAAGGATTTGCAAAAGGCCTGTCTTTTAAATGGTTCCTCCTTTGTCTTTACTGTAGACTCTAGCACCTAACAGTTCTTCAATGAAGACTTCTGATTTTACACAATTCTTCATCAGTTCTTACTGCTCAGCAATTTTATTAGCTAAACTACATGAAAACAAAGTGAATAAGGATCATTTGCAATCTGGCTTTTTCTGATTAGAATTGTTCTGCATAAAAGTGTCCCTGTCTTTTATACAATAAAAATTAATATTAAACATTTAGGTAGTATAATATTGAAATCCCTACATTAAATTACTATTGAAAACATTGACTCTAAGTATGAGAAACAGTAAAAAATGTTTCTATCTTATTACTTAAATAAACTAGAATCTCTTCATTGTAGGAATCATCTCTGGATATATGTATTTTTTAAAGCCAGGTGCATGAGAACATACTTTGTCCTCAATATTTCCAGGGGAACTTTCCACAACATATCAAAATGATTGCAGAATCATAGAATTCAATGCAGAATCATAGAGTTAATGCTACTGCTTACAGCAAAATGGAAACAGAGAGCCTCATGGAAGGGGAATTTTCTCTTCTCTTAACAACCTGTTCAGCCTATTGGAGGATATTTCCTTACTTTTCCAAAACATTTTGGATTCTTTTTGACAGCTAGGTTTTCAGGGATAGTTTCGCATATGAAAATAGACCTGCTTAGCTTCATGTCTTTTGGCACAGTGCACAAATAACAGAACAACAGAAAACGAAGAAAGTGTCCTTATATACAACCTGAACAAATTTTACAAATCAGGGTCTGTATCAACCTAATGATAAGGCAGAATTTAGTCCTTACTAACTAGAATTAATACCAGTGCAACTAACTGCCTCTTCATCTTTCCTTGGGAATATCCAGATAGCACTGTGCCTATAAAATCATATTAAAATGGTGACATGTACTTATGCCTAGGTATTTACTCTTACAAAGGGACACCACTTCATGTGATGTAACTTTCAGTATTTCTTTTAATCAATAATAAGAAGAATCCTAGCACTAGATAGCCAAGAAAAGCCTACTACATGATTACTTTTTGACTTCAAAGAAATTGAGTGTTAACACTGTGAACAACTTGGAGTGAATAGTTTCACGTAGTAAATTTAAGTCTATTTAGAAGATACTAAATTTTTTATGAGGTGGAAATTCTTATCTAATTTGAAATCTATATTTGTAATAATTTTTGAAAATTATAATGCTGGAATAAAAGACAGCAAAAGGTTTTTAGAATTCTTTACAAGGTAGAATTTGAAAGATAAGTAGAGAGACTTCAATGACCTATGTCTTTAGACTGCAAACTTCACGTGAGAGTTATGTAAAATGTTTATATTCTTCTTCATTTTCCTAGAAGCCAGGAAATATTTAGGTATCCCTTCATTTGATTACAAAAAAAAAAATTATGCCACTGCTTCTCAGTTTTGTTTTTTATCATGTCTACATAGAAGAAAAGCCTTTATTTTTGCTTGTTTGTGAAACAACTTGGGGAAAAAAAAAATCACCAGCTTTCTCATCCAGAGTCTTTGTATTTTTGTGACAGCCTTTGAAATCTTAACTTCATTGAGGCTCAGTATATATATTTCACACATGAATGTGGATCCTTCTTGTTTATTTCTGGTCCCATTTAGTGACACTTATTTCCATTCATTCAACAGTGGTTTAATATGGGGGGAAAAAATCCGCTTTTGGTTTATGAGTAAAAAAAAAACACCATAGAAGCCAACAACAGCTAAAAGAAATACATCTGAGAGCACTAAACTGGGTGAATGCTCAGATCTTTGGCTTAGCTCAAGGTTATACTTACTCTAAGAAATGTATTTGAGGCTGAAAGGCATCTTGCTGTGGTCTTTGATTCATTTCTTTTGTTCTTATATTTGTGGGTGTGTATGTTACCTTTGAGCTCTCCACACCATCACAATAATGAATATTAAAGCACAGGAAAAAAAATTAATTTAGAAGTCCATGGAGCTGCCATGAAGGCATCTTTCTCCTTCTGTACAAGTGTCAGTTCTGAGACAGTAATTTTTAAGGCATATCTATGATATCCCTCTCCCTGTATTAAGATATTTTCATTAACTACCAATACTACAAGTTGTATTGGCTTGCGTATTGCTACTGTTAGTTATAAACCAAGTGTTAAACTGTCTCCAACCTTATTCTTCTGGTGACATCAGAGATCCAGCAAACCAAGTTACCAAACTTCTCAATTCAAGAAACAAACTCACAACAGTGCTTCTCCTAAAGACAGTTCCTAAATCACATACTTGTTCTCTTGTATATGGAGCGATAAAGAAGAGGGAAACAATAGCAAAGATTTTTGTTTTGATTTGTTTTTTCCCTTTGGGAAAAAAATATTTAAAGTTTTGCAAAAGAGTATGATTTCATTCCTTGTGTCTGCTCATTTTTCTCTATACAATGCAAAAATAATATTTCACATGTTATCATGTATTAGTAGAAGCTGTTAAAACTATATATCATGCTTAAAAGACAATTAGCAAAGGCACAACATTTCAGATCCTAATTATTTGAATAGCTGCAAATGTCAGGGTTATACATATACTTCATAGTGAAATAATGTCTGCAAAAAAAAAACCATATTCCCAGGGTGGACTGACAAGGAATGAAAATACTTTTCCTATTCCAAAATACTAAGATTTACTTCCATTAAAACAAAGTAACTGTTATCATGTGCAGACCCTTTTGAGTTGGGAACCCAACAACTTAAAAAGTTTTGGGGAGTATTTTCTGGTAGGGCTTATTGACTTAAAGCTGCTGAAAGAAATAAACTAAATGTGCTTCTAGACGTAGTGCAAATTTTCAGGTTTAAAACTGGGGAGAGCAGACTGGTGAAGAAACAGATAATGTTAAGGGAAAGGTGTAAAACTGTGTTTCTCCAGTATGAATATTTTAGTTGTTTGTAATGACCATGTGCAAATTCACATAGTAATGTTTTTCTCAAAGGATTTGTTAAAAGTGACTTTTTTTTTTTTTTTTTTGTTGATACACACGGAAATAAACCATCTGCCATGGAATATGATATGTAGAACTGAAGAGAGTAAATAAGATTTTAGAATGAAAGAACATGCATCATAAGGGATTTGAGCCTAAGAAATGTAACCTTTAAAATTGCTGTTGTGTGTGATTTGCAGGAAAATACCAAAGTAGAAGCACTAAAATGGCCTTTCATATTTTTAGTAAAACACTGTTCTATACGACAGTTCTCTTACCTGACACATTTTCAGTGAAACAGAAAGCTCATGTGGTCGCCCTTTGTATTTGGCATAGCACAAGGTTCTGATAAAATGCTTGCTTAGGAGCATAAGACATGGAGAACTGAAAACAAAATTAGTTTTAGCAATTCTTTGTGTCTGTGTATCTTCTATTTAGGAGTTACCTCCAGAGGGTAATAATAACATCTAGAGGATATTTTTGATACCAGTCCTCATTGTCTAGGGAAAGCCACAATCATTTTAACCGATAGTAGCATCATAAAAAAAAATTTAAAAAATTTTGTGACACACTTAAAAATAGGTATGACCTTTCATCTGAAGCTATCCTGCAAGTTTAAATATATATATTGATTAGTTTCTAAATGCTTTGAGTCTTAGGATCTCTCCAGATGTGTAAACTGAGTTAATTTCAAATGTCTGTACCTAATATCAGTCAGTTACTAAAAACAACAAGTACAGAATATTTCCTCTCACTTAATAAGTAGAATCTAGTGGTGTTCATCTCTGAAATTTTTTTGGTTTTATTATTGAAATATGTATTGACACAGTAAATCATGGCAACTTAGACTTTTGAAATTGATAGTTACCTTTCTAAGTATAAGACCATGTTTTTTAATCTTTTAACTCTAGAAAGTGAAGTAAGTAATAGTTGCTCGTACCCTCAATGCCTAGTTTGTATATGTGGCTTGTAGACAATATTGCTTCTCCTAATATTAAAGGCATACATTCAGATGTTATATAGAAGACATTTCTGTATGCACTTCAAGGAGCTGCTTTTCAGCATTCATGGCTAACAGGCACATGAATATTATGGATGAAATACAGTCTAGACATTAATAAGTGGAGCACTCATTATTAGTGTGTGCTTCTTTTCTCTGCCATTAAAATACATAATGTGCTACAAGGATTAACTTTTGCAATGCCAACTATCTAAAATGAATAATTACCTTTGAGAATTTTAGCAAAAAGTACTTGAAATTAAAACTTTTTTCTATGGTTGCACAGGATAACTTTAAGCTGTTATTTTTAAAATTCTCTGTTGTCAGAAAGTGTATTACATTGAATTGATCAATCTAAATATTGCTTTCTGTAGTTGGCCTCCTAGCAGTGCTGGTAGCCTGAACGCTAATTGTGTGCAAGTGTTGAACCCAAGCCAGTTCTGCTTGCAGTCTCATTAGCATATTCATAAGTCACAGTTTCATGCAGGTGCCAGAAAGCTGCAAAATGTTTTGTGGCTATTCACTGCCACAATAGTGGAAATACTGAATTAGTCTTAAAAAGCTATTATATGCTCTAAAATAAACTGTTTAATATTGTAAAGTAGGTTCCAAAACTCTTGAGCAATCACTACATGAAGAAATGAAACAAGATTTGTTATTTTTTTTTTCCTTTTTTCCTGCCTTCCCTTGTATCTCTCCCATCCCCCTTCTCCGCCCCCCCTCTTTGCCCTACAGAGTGGAAAATTCAGATCAGGCAGATTAAAAAGAATGTTTCTTGCTTCATCCCCTTTTGAAAACTGACTCTGGTTTTCTTAATAGAGGCCAAGGAAGATAGTGTGATAATCACTAGATTAGGCAACTACAGACCCTGCTGTACAAGTGATAAACCAGAATAATGGAACTAAGCTTCTGCTAAATGAATCGGAGCAATCCAGTCCCTCACTAATTCAAATAAATTCAAAATAAAAGCACATTCTCAACATCCTGCTGCCAATAGTGGCAGCACGGAAAGGATTGTCTGGATCAGTGTATCTCTTCACTGCAGGTCACTTGTGGCCTTTTATCAGTAAAATTTTGTCTTTCTGTAGTGCAAAGGCAATTAATTCAATTATATTTCACAATCTTAGTAAAGCAAAATTTTTAAAGAATTTTCCAGCATTGTTAAATCCAGAGAACAGGGCCCCACCTTATCACTGGAGTTTATTTAGTAGTCTGCTTTTGTAAATAAAATTACGTCACTGGTAAGAAAAAGAAATTCTTAATTTAGTTAATTTGACCATTGATCTCACAGAGAATGTTTAATCATTTGTATACTGTATATTAGATTACAATGTGTATTTTATTTCATTCTAATGGATCCTCTTAAATCATCCTTCCTCTCGACACAGGTTAGCAGGACCTCAATGACCTACATTTTAATAAAACTCAATACACAGTGATCCACAAGCAAAGCACACACGCATGGGTTTTTTTAGGTAAAGGAGCTACTCTAATTACACCACTATGTTTAAGAAACACGCACCATTTATCAGAATTTTGGAATATATATTATTATTATTATTATCTTCTCAGAGATTTTAAACTGTGAAATACTCATTTCTTTTCACAATATCCCACAAATCCTTAACAAAGTTGTACATTTCATGTTTTGATAGGAAGAATATTTATGTGAAAGCTATAAAAATCCATCTACATGCAAATTATTAAAAAATAAGGCAACTATAATGTAAATGCAGAAGCATCTGTATTTTTTATGCTACGTTCTGCAGTACTTGTATATTGCATAAACTGTTTGAGATTTTTATTCAATGTATGAGGAGAATTTGACATTGACTGCCCTAGATATTTCCTAGATATTTCTAGTATTTCAGCTAGAAAAGCCTTGGAGGCCTAGGGACCCACACTCATTCCCATCACAAAGCTGGAAGTTGACACATTCGAGTGACAAAACATGTCTCTGCTTTCTCCCTGGACTTCTCCTGCTATGTGACAAAGAGGGAGCCCAGAGCATAAAGAGCCCCAGGGAGCTGGCTGTGAGCTGCCGAAAAAATTCACCTAGCAAAGGCCACTTCTTGATGAGATTTAGGTGTCCTCAGAAAGAAGGGCATTATAAGACATTTCTGGTTCTGCTGTGTGCATCACAGCCCCTTTACTTTTCAGACTCATGAGCGAGTAGAGCTGTGTCCAGAAAACTCTCCCTGCAGGTGAGTTGTATGAGTTTGAATTCCTTAGATGGGTGAAGGAAATATACGGGTTTGTTTTGTTTGGTTTTGGTTTTCTCTTTCTGAGTTTTTAATTCTAAGCATCACATTACTTATTTTACTAACAGGAGGGATTCTCTCTTAAAAGTCCTGCCACGAAGTCAGATCCTCTGCACTATTATCAAGGCACAAGCTGAGGCTTCTGGGAAACATTTGAAACTGAAGTAAAAGATCTAAAGAATGGCTATGTACTCACTGTTCTCAAGCTACAGTGAGACACGGACAGTGGGATAGAGTGCACCCTCAGCAAGTTTGCTGACGACACCAATCTCGGTGGTGCAGTTGACATGCTGGAGGGAAGGGATGCCATCCAGAGGGACCTGGACAGGCTGGATAGGTGGGCTCGTGCAAATTTATGAGGTTCATCCAAGCCAAGTGTACGGTCCTGCACCTGGGATGTATCAATCCCAGGCACAAATACAGATCGGGCGGAGAATGGAGGTCTGAGGAGAAGGACTTGGGATTTCTTGTGGATGAGAAGCTCAACATGAGCTGGTAGTGCACACTGTCAGCCCAGAGAGCCAACTGTGTCCTGGGCTGCATCAAGAGAAGTGTGGCCAGCAGGTCTTGGGAGCTGCATCTGCCCCTCTACTCTGCACTCGTGAGACCCCACCTGGAGTACTGCATCCAGCTTTGGAGTCCGCAACACAGGAAGGACATGGACCTGTTGGAACAGGTCCAGCGGAGGGCCACGAGGATGATCAGAGGGATGGACCATCTCTCCTATGAAGACAGGCTCAGAGAGCTGGGGTTGTCCAGACTTGAGAAGGCTCTGAGGAGACATTATAACAGAATATCAATATCTGAAGGGAGCCTATAGAAGAGCCAGAGAGGGACGCTACGAGGAAGTGTAGTGACAGGACAAGGGGCAACAGTTTTAAATTGGAAGAGGAGAGATTTAGATTAGACACCAGAAAGAAATTCTTTACAGTGAGAGTGGTGAGGCACTGGAACAGATTGCCCAGAGAAGTCATGGATGCCCCATCCCTGGAAGTGTTCAAGGCCAGGCTGGATGGGGCTTTGAGCAACCTGGTCTAGTGGGAAGTGTCCCTGCCCTTGGCAGGGAGGTTGGAACTCGATGATCTTTAAGGTCCCTTCCAACTCAAAGAAATCTATGATTCTAGGAAAATTCAGGAATTCAATTTCATATTTAAGAGCAGTAACTGACTTTAAATCAGCAGTAGCTGGCTATGTGTCTATATGGCATGTGGCTATGACTGGTCATAGGCCGCTAAAGGTTTTCCTAGGCCATGCGTTGGCCTGAGGGACCCTGAAGCCAAATAGGTTCATTAGTATATCACCCTGCCTGAGCTAATGCACAGTTCTGCAGGAGTCTTCTAAAAAGGGAAGCATGTTAGGTGTGCTGACACACAATGTCATAATAGCACAGAAACACAGTTTCTAGAACAAACCTAGAGTACAGAGTAATTACAAGTGTGGACAGGGTATGTTTACATTTGCTAATGCCAAATGTAAATACATTCATGCTCCATTACTGGGTATAGCCACTGGCCCTGACAAAAATCTTGCCCATTTGAACTGTGTGAAGTCTCAGAGTGCAAGAAGCAACCAAACTATTATGCCTTAAGCAGTGATGATGTCCTAATTTCCATCTCTTGAACTTCCCTCATTTAAATTTGTAGAGATTGAACTTTAATTCAAGACAAAACTGTTTGGGTTTTTTTGGTGTGTTCCAGTTATGACCAGTTCTGGAATACAGCAGTAGTTCTTACACTGCAGAGATGCTTTGAAACAATGAAACTTAGTCCTCAGTTTTGCTCACACAAACTGATTTAGTGGGTGTTGTCTCAACAAATTGGAACATGAGCTTGAGTATACTGAGCCTTGAGAAAAAATGATAGCAAGTTTTGGTCTCCAAGGAGAGTGTCTGGTTAAAGTAAAATATCCCCACCATATCCTAGGGAGTACTGTGACTGTAGTTGTTCCCTTTATAGCTAATGGAAAGAAACAGGCACCTCTGGAGAGTCATTAATCTCATCATAAGATAGAACAGATGAATATCCCTGGAGGAGCCTATTTTTCTCCATTAGCTATAAAGGGATCCTAAAATGCCTGGCTCACATTTTAGATGTCTAACTTTCAGATGTTAAATTACAACTGATTAAGTCAATCACATGTTGTCCCTTAGCAGAATGTATTAATTCCCTCCACAACCAGTCAACTCAGTCAGCATCCATAAGGAAAAGGCTGGAAAGATAAAATCATTCCTGAATCTCTCCTGGATCTCCTAATGCATTTGCAGTAATTGTCACAGCATGCATACAGGGAATAATGCATATTTTTCAGGAACTCTTGACCCCAATTCTTCCCTCTTTTTAAGAGGCTTTGCTTTATTTCCAGATTTGGGACACTAAGGAAAGAAAGTGTCAGAAAGGGTATTATACATTATTGTGTCTAGTAGGTGTCATCTGAACAGCATTACATATGTGGAAAAGTATTTTGCACCTGTTTTCACATCATTAAAAACACCAGATACAGTTTTCAGTTGTATACCAACATCTGCGTTATCACTGGGAACACTATACTTCTGGCAGCTGGCTATTTGAGTTGTGGTACCTCTGTTTTCTGATTGATAGGTACAGGTAGAAGTCTGTTGCTGTATGACTTGCAGCTATGCACCACAATTTTGCTGTTCTGTTCATAAGGTTTCAATTTTCATAAATTGCCTATAATAAAATGTTCCATGAGCTTTCATACAAAAATATTCTTTAAAGTTTTATTTTTCTTAATATCCTGTTTATTATGAAACAAAGAAAGAAGTTCTCTTCTGTCTTATTGTGAGAATTAATCTTTACTTGACTAACCAGGCTGCCACAGAGGTCAGATCTGAATCTCTCTCAAACCCTACAGAACCCAAACAGAAAATAACTGCACAAGATAGTGTGTGAAAATGCACATTTTCAAGAACAGTAGTTTCATTCTAACTGCTGAATATTAAACTACCAAAGCACAGCTTTTCTCCTAAAATCTAAAACTCAAGTCCTAAAACTGCTGAAAAACTCTTTCTCCATTGCTAAACATTGAACTCCTATTTTTTCCTCTGGTTTTGGTTTGTATGTACACACACATGTGCACAGAATGTCTGCCTATGTATCTGTCTGTCTACCTACTTATATATACTTTTATGTATATGCACAACCTCTTCAGTTCTAAAAGTGTAATTACAGGTCATTTAATGTGAAAACAGCAAGGAAAAACTCTTGTTACCCATCTGAATTTCTCAATCATCAGGAGGGATTTTTTTGTCACAATTGTGTGGTAGGATATAAAATTCCATTCAAGGCTAGGGAAAGAGAAGAAAATCCATTTTCTGAAAACCATGAAAAATTGCATAATATTGTAGCACCTGGTTGCATATGGTAAAACTGGACCTGGATAATACTTGTTAATGTGACTGGAACATATGCAGGAAGATACAAAGACCTATGGACCTCAGCAGCACTGTAGGACTAACAGAACAAACAGCTTCTGAAAAATGTCATAAATGTATTATGTATAAAAGAGATCTGTAACATAGATCAGCCATGCATGACTTTTTGTTCCTCTGCTATCTTTATTTGGCATTGGCAAGGAAAGTTAATTTCCATTTATCTGGGGCTTCTCTAAAAAGCAACAACATTTTAAGTCATATTCTAGGGAACTTCTGAAAAGATACAAAACTAGACCAGAGAGTTCTTAGGTTTATGAGTAAAAAGTTTCTGGGACAACAAAATTTGGAAAAGTTGCATGTACCTTGAGAAAAAGATATAGTCAGAAAGTACTTAGGTATTTTGCATGATTTTTTGTCTGGCACTCTTTATAATAGATACAGCAGGAGGCGTCTGATGGGGAGAATAGTAACATAACCTTAGCATATTAGCTGGAACAGTCTAAGAAGATGCCACTACACTCCTCAGCTGTAAGGTACTGTCCTGACAGCTGTGACCCCAAAATGAACCATGTGACTACTTCAAATCCATTTCAGTGCAAAGTCACAGGTTTAGCTTAAATCACTGCTCAATGTAGTTTCAGGTGACTAGTTTTTTGTTTATGAACTAGCTGATAAATCAGTCTTTATAATGCAGAATTACCTTTATAACAGGTAAACAGTAATGAATTTCAAAACATCATTGCTGATTTTATCAAATGTAAGTATTACAGTGAACATTTTACCTTATCAGCAAGTGTCTTCTGAATGCTTTGTAAGTTATCTCTATAGTCAGCAGGGAGAAAAAAGCCCACACCAGATGTGGCATGATTCTTTATCATTTTTAGCCATTTAAAAAAAAAAAAATTTTTGCTTTAAAATCACATAATCACAGAATCAAATGTTCATGATGCTTTAAATTTTGTTAATTAAGGAAAGCTAATAAAATGTCATCTTAATTACGGTGGAGATTTTCTTCAGCCATCCACTATGACCATGTTGTACAGGAATAAAATATATGAAACTATCATATTCTTCATGCTATGAATTCCAGATGCTATACTGTAATTTCTGATCTAATAGAATCACCTAATTAGACACACAGTGTGTAAATGAAAGGGTGAGGTTCTTTGTTGATGTGAAATAAGTCACATAGATATTTATAAAGTTGTTTTGGCTTTAAAGATTTATATGCCTCTCATGATGTCTGTCCACTTTGTTGTCCATTAGACTGACTAAACAGACCAATGTTGTGCCATATATGATGCTGGTTTTATGTTTTTATCAGAATTATATACTCTAATGAGTATAGGTTCATTTGGACTGATGGTACCTGTTGTATGGAGCTCTGCAGAAACAGCAGAAGCTGACCTGCAGGGCTGTCCGCCATTTGTGATGAGAATTAAATCAAAATTTCTTTGAAATGTTGCGAAAAATGTAGGGGAAAAAAAATTGGTTATATAATACATGATTTCTACATCTTGAAGCAGAGGATATTATGAAACCTAACCAAGGTAGGGATTTCTGTGGGTGTATCTGCACAGCTGTGCAGTCCGTCTGTCTGACAGGCAGTGTTTTTTTGGAATGCTTTCAACAATTAATTCAATATTACTGGGGGAAATACATACATAAAACAACAACAGAGCAGAACTCTTTCATTTCCCTTGAATTGGCATTGACTGGACCGATGTGCTGTGAGCATGTTAAGCGATCATAGGTCACTGCATTGAAACAATACTTCTTGGGGATCTTTTAAAACAACTGTGATCCATCATTCTGCTACTTCATAAAAAGAATAGCAGTGATATTGGTAATTTTTGGCTTCAAGAGCTACCTGAAGATCTGTCGATACTTCTGCTAAGTTACCTGCAAAAATGGGGTTTGAGTACCTTTGTTCTGTTGTGAAACAGAACTGGTACAAGTGCAAGCTGTTTAGCTGGCCCTGCTTTTGAAAGTGCTGAACTGACAGCAGAAAAGACAGGTGATCAGATAGGAGATGAACAACAATGAAAAATTTAATAGCTTGTAAATGGTGAAAGAAGAAGACAGGAGGTTGAAAGAGAAAGAAGGCAGATAACCTTAGCTTTCAAGAAGATATTTTGCCTTTCTAAAACTACCCTATCTATTCCATGACTTAACAGGAAAAACATTTACTATTTTTGGAATGCTGGGTTTGATCTTAAAGTCATAGAAATAAATTTAATATACAAATAATTCTGTCTTATAACAAAGTAAAAAAGAATGCATATAAAACCCTGTCATTACTGTGTGAGATTCATTTACAGTGTCCATTACTATTAGCATCTAAGAAAAACAGGCCATTTCCTCGAATACCTAAATACAGTTTGATGGTCCCTGCTCTTAGGCAACCAGGTTTAAAAAAATATATTCTTTTTGCTTATGATAAAAGACATGATGCATTCTGGAATGCTATAGAGGGAATAAATAAATATGTATTTGTGCAGAGAAACAATTCTAAAAATTACAAACATAATTTAGAAAAAAGCAAATTTAATTGATCTGCAGTAATATATATGCAATATATATTTAACTTGTATAGCCATCATAGTCAAACATATGAATCCCATATTTCTGTTTGTGAACTCCAAAAAGAAATGCGGGTGAATGCATGGCACACTTTACTCATTTGTGTGGGATGCTTGGGTGTCAGGAATCCTGAATGATGTCTGAGAGAGACTGTCACAGCTGCTGCTCCAAGGCAAAAGTAAAGCTTCCTAGTAAGCTTTTGCCATCAATGGTAATATTCCGTAAGTTATATAAACACTCAAGGAAAACTGAGTAGAACTGAGAAGCTATGGTATATAACTTTTCTAGAATATACTCTATATACATGCTGAGTACATTTCAATCAAATATTGCTGAATAACTAGGGATCTTCCAGCAACTACTATGTATGTTACCTAGGATTTTATATATACAGGTACATTTTAAAATGAGTATAATTAAATATGCCCTGTACATTAAAAACCTAAAAAATAAAAATCACACATGCAGTTTAGAAATAGAAAAAAATTATATAGCTAAAACTGATTTTGTATACATTAAGACAACTAAAAAGAGTATCTCCACATCACACAAAAGAAAAACAATGAAGGAAGAAGAAGCAAAAAAAATAGTGAAATTTAGAAATAGAAACAAATGGTGAAAAAAAATAAGAGGAAAGTATGGGGTATCACTTCCACTATATCAGGGAAAAATTACTTGTGGTGATGCAGATTATACTAAATTCATGCATTGGCAAGTAACATTTGGATACGACTTTAGGAAGGAACCTAAAGAAATTTCTCCAACTACATAAAAAAACCCCAAAAAATTAGCTATACACAATTAGATATAACATAGTGCCCACATCTTGCTAAAAGATCTCAAGATAAATCAAGGACATGGTATATAATATGTTCTCCCTTTGCTCTGAATATAGCTCTCCCAGTGAGATCAGTGAGAAACACATTTAGGATATCTATAGGATCAGAGCAATTAAACTCTGATTACAGGGAACTTGTGCATCTTTAAAAGGTGCATGCCATGCTTTCCTTTTCCACAAAAATCACTTATAGCAATGAAGAATTAAAATGCTAACTTTTCAGTGGAGCAAAAAGGTAAATACTTTCACAAATTTAATTTTGAGTAATGTGGAAAGATTTTATTTCATAACACATGTATTATAATGCCTTATTATAAGGGAAAAATAAAGCCATAGATCAAATTTTCCTTGTTTGCTGAAGGCATTTGTATGGATGAATACAGTTCCAGACTTGTTTAAATATAGGAGTATCACTGTTGATATTATCTTTCAAAGAAAACCATAGAATGTCTATGAATCTCAAGAAATTATGCATAGTATGTTACAAATCAGGCCTTATCATTGCAATTAGAGCAATAAGAGACACAAAGCTAAATGAACCTTCCTGGTAAAAATTTAATATTTTAGATCCCTATATAGAAAATTCATAATTTTAGGTCCATAGGTCCAAATAAGCAATCCAGAAAGGTCTTAGTTTAGTAGATATCTAGTCTAAAAAGCACTTGCTTTTCACAATGTGCCCTATTTATTTAGACTGGTAAACCAATCAATATTGCACTTAGGCTATTGAATTCTAGATTGGCTCATAGGAGTGGGCTTATTTGTTAGCTGTGAAACAAAAATTAAAAAAAACCCCAAACCTCATGCATAACTTTCAGCAAAACATCTAAACAGTGATGTCTAGCAAGTAGCAGACTTTGTTGATATTTCCTCTTTTCTGCATTGCTATTTAATTCAGTGACTAATATACCATGCATAAAGACAAGACTGCAAACTTCAGGAGTAGTAACTAGAAACCTGTTTGTTGTTGTTTGGTTTGTTGGTTCTTTTTCTCCCCACAGACCTGCATGCTCCAGAGTCACGGTTATTCTAGATTAATCTCCACATGACCCTCTCAGTTTATCAGTCTCTTGAGCAGTGATTTGTGTGTAGAGAAATAGACAACTTCCCTGAACAAATGATAAAATATGATCTTGAATTCCAGTAGCCTGAAATCAGCGGTAAGTCCAGGTTTCCCATTTCTGAGGTAAAGTCTCTAAATGAACAAACAAATAAACAAAATGTGTAGGTAGAGTATGTATCTTCATACATATTTAGTATCATATTTTGAAAAGAGTGCATTTTCTCAGCAGAGGCAAGGCTCCCATGAATGGGCAGAGGTATTAAATGTGCTGGTGTGAGTCAAATACCATATTTCAGAAACAGAACTTCAGGTTTATGTTAGCAGTTCAGACGCTACCTTCATTCCCTCCAACCACCTCTAAAGTCTAGACAACCAGCTTCTAGGTAGCAAGATGTTTTGATAGGTACACTACATTGTCTCAGCACCAGAACAACTCCAATGCATGATGAAGTTTAGATATGCTCCCTGTATTACAGAGAATATTGCCAACTAGTATCTTCTATTTCTGCATACAGCTATTCCATGCATATAAACGAACTATTCAAAAAAGCATGTTGTATATTTGCATTTAAAAAAAAAAACTACCAAATGCATTTTATACCCTCAGATCAACGCCCATTAAAGCGAATTGTGTGGAAAACCAACTTCCCAAGCCAGCAGTAAATTTAGAAAACACCTTTGTATGATGAATGTTGAAGTAAGGTCCCAGTTAGACAGCCATAGCAAGTTAAGTAACCTCGTATTTGTGTAACCACAGTATTCATAAAGAAGAAAATATCTCAGAAATAGCTTTGAAATTTAGTGACAACATTAATAGTCAGAGATTCCACTAATAAGAAACCAAACATGAAAGGAAAGCCTGGTATAAAAGCAATCTACCTTTTTGTCAGTTTTCAAGTGTTTTACATTTTGAAAACATTGCTAACAAAATAAATTAAATTGTGTCTGAAATCTGTTTCATGTTTATTTTTGCAAATTTATTTCATGAAATAAATGCAAAAAAAAAAAACCAAAGATGAAAAGATTATTATTTAAAGATAATTTTATTTTGAGACAACTACGACAGCTAACAGTTTCAGTCTTTGTAGAATTATACTTATCAGCCAGCTACCATCTTATTTCAATAACATAAGCCATGCCACTGGCTGTGGTCTTCCTTTTCCTTTCAGATAAAACTTACTGTCATCTGCTTTGATTTGGGAATCATAATATGGTTTAAAAATTTCATTTTTGAACCTTAAAATGTTTCCTTAATGTTAGCAAAGTCCTAGTACATGATGAAGTGTAATCAGTTTCTAAATTGTGGTCTATATTGTTATTTTTCCACATGGTTATTCTACATTTATATCTTCATTTCTCTGTTCTTCTAAATTTCACAAATGTCAATGCTTTAATACTTGTTTTTTTTTTTTCCTTTAAGAGTGATCTGCAGTTTTCCTTTTGTGGCAACCTACTAGTGACACATCACATTCTCCAGAAAAGTTTATTGTAATTGTAATACAGATTCTTACAGTGAGCAACTTAATGCTATAGTAGAAAACTAATAGAATATAAACACTGTAAATTCTAGTTTATTTATCCTTTGAAAATTTAATAAGTACCTTGAAAAATTCTCTAAGTATCTGATAACTTCTACTTGGATGGTGGTGCTTCTCTGTTTGCTTTGTTTTAGTTTTTCCTGGTAAGTACAATAAAAATAATGGGGTTTGTACATTGATTTATCCATATTTATCTATGGGTTAAGGTTTTACCAAAAAAGTGCATAGTTGTATACGTTGATCATTTTAGAATGCATGTGCTAGTGAAATTCAAATGAATAAAAAGAGTACTTACCTAGGACAGTAATCACAACAGAAATACAAAGATAAAATCTTGTCAACAGAATAACAGTCATTAGTAAGCACTATAAAATTAAAATGATGTGATATTATTAATAATGTGCAAATAACAAACATCTTTAAAATTCACAGTTATGTGATGGAAATTTACCACTATCTTGATGAGACTGGTATAAATTGTAGATAAAATTGATGAAAAACAGACAAAAAGCATACTCTATATACTGCCCAAGTGATTCAAAAGATAATTTATTGGCCAACAACATTAATTAGTCTGAACATCTAGTTCTGTAGTAGTACTTCTTTGCACATACGAAACATATTTACAGTCTTGTTAGTCACTACAGTTTTCTCTGATGTTACAACATTCTATCTCTACCATTTACTGATCTCATCCATTTTTCCTTGAAGTGATGAGAATCTTCAGACTGAGTGCGAAGTATTCTGGAATAGTTCAATAAATATAAAGACAGGTTTGATTTGGGAATCAGTTAAATTCTGTACATAATATATATATAGTCTGTACATATGATAATATATCTACTGTGAATGTTGGAAAATATACCTGATAATATACTTACTGTAAACGCTAGAAAGACTGCTATTAACTTCAATGGCTTTTCATCTAGCATTTTAAGTTCATGATATCAGAATGTATACTAAACCCAGATATTCCAAATTCTGATATTTCTCATACCTGAAAAGTTCTTTGCACACATTCCCATGCACTGCATAGTGGAACGGAACACTTTTGCCTCTATTACATACATGCAATAATTATTATGTGTGGTGTTGAAAAAGTGAAACTTAGTATTTGTAACCTTGAAAACAGAGAGGTACACTCCCCATTGTCAACCGCAAAAGCCCACTCACACATCTAACACACTACCTTGTCATTAAATATCAGAATACATTTGTACCTGAAGTCTTAAAAATATAATTTCTCCTACTTACATAGTGTCACCCATGTAATATATTGAAGAGAAGAGATTATACATAGGAAAACCAGACGAAGAAACAAAATTTGAGCTCACCAATTAACCCTCTCTTTATTCTTGGAATGTCAGATGGAACTTTTCACCCTTACATTTCAAAGTGGTAGACAAAATGATTTGCTGAAACTTTCACAAATGTCTTTGAAAAATCAACCTGTTCATGATGTTAACACTTAGGGTGTTTCTTAATAAAGCATCTGATTTTAATGAAATTTATTTCTGTATTATGTTGGGGCTTTGAAAAATAAAAATATTTTTTTAAAAAACCCAACCTATTTTTGACATATTTATGAAACCTCATTCCCTGAGAAATTAGGGAGAAAGCATTATTTAAACATATGGTCTTCTTGTTGAAAGAAGGCGTCATACAAGACCCTGTCATTGGTTTTTGTTTGCAGTCATCTGGAGCTTGCAAAGATGCTTCTCAATCCTGGTTATACAGTAGGTTAACCAATGTAGCAGATGCTGTGGAAGCCAATTACAAGTAAAACAATTTCTGGAGTAGCAAATTGCAATAAGATGACTTGGACATGTGCTGCTTTTCTCATACACACAAGCCAAATTCTTAGGAGATTTGTTGAGATCATAGAATCGTAGGTTTTCCTAGATTGGAAGGGACCTTTCAGATCATCTAGACCAACTATGAACCTAACACTGCCAAAAACCATCACTAAACCATGTCTCTAAGATCTATTTTCTCTTCCATGTTTAGCAGCTATGGTTCTGCACAGAAACAGAAAGACAGATCTCCTCAGCAGACCCCTTTGTTTTCCTCAAATTCATAATAATGTGAAAGCCCCAGGCACTTTATGGATTCTCTTTACTCTTTGTTCTCATTTTAACTACAAATATAAAAGCATGAATGTACATCTGCATAAATATGTTTGACTGAACTTATGATGTACTTACGATATATTTTAACAGTGCTGCTAAGCCATTTATACTGAACACGTGAAAACTACTTTTTTTTTTTTTTTTTACAAATACAATATATGTGTTTTTAGATAAATCCTACTTTCCCCAGTTTTGAGGAAAGTCCTAAAATCTTTGGTGTAACTGGGTTGCATTAGGGATGATATTTGTTTCTTATGAATAATGCAGTTATCCAAACTCAAGTATTTAAAATGCTTTCATAGGGTAACACATTACTCATATCTATTCACTTTGACTTTCGTCATCAAATAACACCTGTATAAGTCCAAATAGATTCTTTAAGGTGTTCTTTTTGCTAGATAACTCTCTGTCCCTGATGCTAACCAAGATGCACAGTATTTGCCTTCTTTTATCATGATGTAAACTCTTATACCTTTAAAATATAAGTACACTTATTTTGTTGGGAGCAAGATTTTCTAGAGGAAGACTTCTGCTGGAGGATGACTCATCATTCTGCAAGCAGATGAAAACCCATGGATGTATCCTCATGTTAAGAATCCATGTTAAAAATCCATATAAAGAAAGAGAGAAAATAGCTTTTCCCATGTATCTGTTGAGTTAGACCTTTCAGGCTGGGACTCAGCTTTCAAATCACAAAAATTTTAAGTGTTACTATATAGATGGCTACAGATTAAACAGGTGCCAAATATCACCCATCCAACGTATATCGAGGTGTGCTTCAACTACCCACTAGCAAGCATCCCACACCACTGGAAGTACTCTAGCATACTGGAGGCACCTGCAGAGCTCACAGGCAGGTTGAAGGACCCTCAGTAGACTACCATAGGGCATTTCAGATCTGCATACCTGTGGACAACTGAATGTTTCTACCTCTTAATTGAGAAAGAGAGATTGTTCTTTTCCATATCATGAATGTAGTCATGCTTTGACTAAAAGACTTGGTTTTTTCCCTCTTGGCCCAATATATTACACAATACAGAACAAAGTATGCCTATCTTAATAAGATGATTAGAGTTTGAAACTAAAATAAGCTAGTAGGAACTAAAAAAAAAAAAAATTAAAAAAAAAGCTAAGAAAATAAGGAACAGAAACTCTTCAAGGTGGAATAAGAAAGGAAGTAAAACCTTAGGTGAAACCTGCATAATTACTTAAAATTAATTGTTCAACACTCTCACTGAAGAATTTTACATAGGTCCCCAGTCAATAAGAATCAACTGTTGGTCCCTTATTTACATATCTGAATTGTCAAGATTTTTAAAAGTGGAAAGTAAGTCCCTTCATTTGTGAACCTTTTCTAATAGTTAATTTTAACAGTGTTCTCCTCAAAATTTCATTTTTCTGAGGAATACTGAAGTGGTTCCCAATGAGAGCACCATTTCAGTTTATTTTTTTTAATTTCCTATACCTTCACAATTTTACATGTGTCTACTCACCAAATTTAAATTGTATTTGTATACCAACTCCATTGTATTAGTAAAAATCAATACACTAAGACTCAGTGGAAACCCATACAACTTTAAAGACTGAAGAGAAAAGTTGTAAAATTTAAATATTATGGAAAGAATAACTGTTTTATGTGATAAATTGTGGTTTCACTCCTCACAGGGCCTATCTTGCCTTTTACTGCATGTCTGTTTCTTGACTTGGGTGAATGAATATCCCAGGTTTGCAGAAAAAAACCCACAAAATTTCACAACCCTTTCCTTCTAAGAGTCACATTTGAACTTCTCTCACAGTGAATCAAATTTTATTTTTCTATGTTAGAAATTTGTGGGTAAGTGTTGTAAAAAAGAATAACAACTGGAAATAGCAGAATATTGTCACTGTTCACGAAGATTCATCAGCTGCTAAAAGCTAGAATGTTTATTGAGATATATGGTATATCTAAAATATGGGTTAAAAAAATTAATGGGAGAATATGGAACCATGCCCTAGAAAAAAGCAGCTAAGCTAAGCATAGCAAGGACAAATCAAGTTAAAAGATGCCTCTGAACGTTAATATAGTACAGGTAAAAAGGGAAATTGACATTTTCCAATAGAGGAAAAATATTTTTTCAATGAGAAAAAAAAATCCCTTAGTCAATTCATTTCTATTTGTGGAACTTGGCATAATGATGAATGGAAAAAATGGACAGTGTTAAGTTAGATACAGAAATATTGTGTTAACAGAAGCTAGCAATATTCAACACATTTCAAGTTTCTCATGTGAACAAAGCTAGCTAATTACATTTACAAATAGAATGGGCAGTAGAAGAACAAATGTTGGTATCTGAAAATATTTTAAGCTTCAGATGACACATTTACTGTATTTATAAGTATTTAAGTCCTGGAAGTCAATTGTGTCAAATTAAAAACCTATTCATCTGAGGTAATAACATATGGTAATTGCAGAGTATTAAAAAAGGTTTCAACTTAGACAAATGCATTAAAATAATCTGATAAATTAATAACTCAAACCAATTTTCTGTTGTGTAAGTGTCCAGGCAACAGAATATCAGGTCAGATGTTCTGAGGTAAGTATTTTTGAGGAACTTATTGAATACAAAACTGAATTAAATCACAAATAGAATTCTTGGTTTATCTATTATGGAACAGTTAGTATGGTGGTACTTAAACCTAACACCACAACATCTTGACAACAGAAAATACTTCTGCAAACTTTTTCACTCTAGTGTTTTGATTCTTTAAAACTCTGTGGCCAATAATAATAGTGCAAAGTATTAACTATTTGCTACATACTGATAATGTAGCAAAAAAACCCCATATGGAGTGAAAAAACCCAACAAAAATTCTAGGTTCATCAAATGATCTGAAAGTAGATCTATTTGTTGAAGTTTGTGCATCTAAATTTTCTCATTGCTAAAAAACCTGTGGAAAAAAAATCTTTATTTTTGACCCAGAAAAAAAATATTTTTGTTCTTGAGAAAAAATTACTTCTAGGATATTCTTCTTGAATGGTAGAAAGATAATAAATGAATCAAATGTCTTCCCTGAAAAGATAATTTTTAACCAAAGAAAGAAAGTTGTTCAATTGCTTATTAAAGAATTCAAATGTATATATAAACCAAAGTATTAAAAAATAGTTTAATGTGTTGCAGTTCTCAGATACAAAGATATTTTATTCCTCTGAGAAAAGCTCTGCATAGGTTTCCCTGGAAATTAACATGTTCATACCATGTTAATACCATCTATACTCAACTGTAAAGTTTCCACACCTTTACTACAGAACTTTTTCAAGAGACACATTTAGTAGCTAATAAAGCCAGCATCTTCTCACTTCCACTCGCAATCACAACTATAGATACTGTTTACTTTTTAAAAGCAATAACTGTATCAACATTTTGTCTTATATTATTATTTGGTTAACTTCAATTCAGCTAGCTAACTGTGAAGAAATGTAGTGAGCCAACATAGATGAACACAAGTGAACTTATAAATAATTATTATAAGACAGCTTAATAACAAATATTAGCCCAATACTTGCATTTATTCATTTTGATAAGATTTCATTTGAACAGTTATTGGGGACTGTACATTCCTGGAAAGTGCCAGAAGGACAGGACTACTTTTTGCCTGCTTCTGTAACTTAAAAGTCCTCATTATAGTACTGAGAAAATTCACTTCTTTTTCTTGACAGGTTTTTCTGCCTGACAAAAAAAATGATGATTGCCTGTATCAATCATGAGTTCATGGCTGTGGGTTTGGGGGTGGGGGTTGGGGTTTTTTTGCTTATTTCCTCAGCAATGAAGGTAGTCAAACGATGTACTTGCCTTTAAAATAAGTAAGTCCTTATAGATATAAGTTTTCAGTTGTGCTGAAGGATTAAAAGCCATGTCCTTCCTGCATGACATTTATTGCAAGATCAAGGTATTAACTTGCAGATAAGTGTAGGAGAATGCATATGAGCATGCTGAGTCTCTGTGCTAAAAACTCCTGAAATGCTTTTTCACTGAGGATGTGAAACATTTTATTTTTTATTAAGATAATAAAAGTATTAGTCACATTACAGATTAATTGCAAGTTACAATTTATAATCCACACTATAAAATAAGCTCTTCAGTTAGCTGAATTGAGAAATCCACCTTGAATGTGGATTAATCCTCCCGTATGTTTGCAGGTCTATAAAATAAAAATGAATGTTTTTCTGTGTTAAAAATTTTGCTTAGAAACATATGCCATACTTTAGCCCAGAGAAAAGATTTCTAGGACAAGCATTTTGAATTAAAATGAAAAATCCATTGCTTGAGACAAAAAATATTATCATTATTTAGTGCAAATTTTGAAAATAATATTGTGTTAAATATATATTTGAATTAACTTATTCAATCTCTAGCATTATCACCTTTTTTAAAAGTATCTCATTGTTTCTAGTATGCAAAATATGAAATAAAATAAATGTATCCAATAAAGGTGAAATCCTGAAATCCTATATTTACTCTAACTTCCTTTTTTCTTTTATTCATCACTAGACTGGGACCTCGGAAAAACTGGTTCAAATATTTAGAAGCATCAGCATGTATGTTTTTCCTGATATGCCACCATTCCACCCCTTTCGTGTCCCTGAGGAAATGCAAATAAGTCACTTGAAAGCTGATATGGCATATTAGAATATACCAGCTCATTGCATTGAGTAACATCTAGTGATCAGTGTTAAGGGATTAGAGTAGTCCACTGCATCTAGTGTTGACCAACAGATAAAGATAGATAGACAGACAGACACTGTTTCTGTAAACTCTCAGTTCTCTGGAATAAGTTTGCCACACTGTACAAACTTTCCTCTGTGTATACCCCTGATGAATTTATAAGAACCATTCTCTTCCTTCTGTACAAATACCCTTCGGTTTCTTGCTCTAAAAATCTTACTTATTTGTCAAAGCTCTTACAAAACTCTATTATCATGTTTCCATTCTCAGAACCAAACATATAATCAAGCAAGAATGCACTAGATAAAATGTTGTTTGTGAAAGCTAAACACTCCTTTTAATTTTTTATTTTTTAATTTTTTACTTTTTTTTTAGTCTATAAATGTACCAGTTATCTCGACAGGCATCAGCAGATATTTGTCTTCTGATCTCATGTTTCTGTGATTTAATAAGCATGTTATAGACAGGAGGCATACATAATATTTCTACTTTTCAATATTTTTATTTTTAGTATTTTAAAATAATATCCTAATAATGTTTGCTAGTTAATTAATATATTAATTAATATTAAAATATTTTATAACAATAATGTGTAATAATAAGAATACATAGTTTTTCAATTAGATTAGATTATTAATGATACAAATAAAAATATTGTTAAGATTTCTCTTTCCCATCATGCAAGATAACAATATCTTTGATGAAATTTAGGAACTGTTCCTGAGCATGTGGAATTAAGTTTTTTTCCTGCTTTCAAAAGCAGAAAGAGAAGTAGGTGTTTAAATCTTAGAAACAACACTCACAGGTGTGTTTACTTTGTTCAAACATCTTGGAAGTAAGATGAAATTGTTGTTGAGCCTGTCTTTTGCATCTTCTCTCTGAACTCTTACATGGAAAAGGTAACTTCTCTGGGAATATTTCATGAGTTTACACACAGCAGTGTATGCTGCATTTTGCCCGTATTTCCCTTCATAGAATCATATGGGGTTGGAAGGGACCTCTGGAGATCATCTAGTACAACCCCCCCGACGGAGCAGGTCTACCTAGAGCACATTGCGCGGGAACTTGTCCAGGCGGGTTTTGAATGTCTCCAGAGAAGGAGACTCCACCACCTCTCTGGGCAGCCTGTTCCAGTGCTCTACTATCTCACAGTAAAGAAACTCCTCCTCGTGTTTAGGTGGAACTTCTCATACTCAAGTTTGTGCCCATTTCCTCTTGTCCTGTCCCTGGGCACCACTGAGAAAAGACCAGTCCCATCCTCCTGAAACTCTCTCTTTAAGTATTTGTAAGCATTGATCAGCTTACAGTTGACCTTCGCTACAACGGATATGTTCGTACTTCATGGTGATCAGAAATGACTAAATGAATCAATAAAGGAGAAAGATTTATGCCAGCTCGTATTTCAATATTTTATTAACAGGAGAATTTTTGTTTACCTCTTTAGGAAAAATCTTCACTGTATAATCTGAAATGCCTCACAGTGGACAACTGAAATGTCTGTGAAAGGATTCAGAATAAACACAGAACATGGCTTTCAAGATTTGGGCATTAATTGTTTTAAGAACTTCCCTGACATTTAGAAAGATTATTATTTTTTTTCTGAGATAGTTATGAAATGATCAGATTTTATCTCTCTGCCTGTATTATACGTATCTTTAAATCTATCCCAGAACAAATAAATATAAAACCATTAAAAACTGTTATGTAGATTACAAACACACAAAAAAATATGTAAGACATAAGTTATACTGCACTAAAATATGCCACATCCCAGAAATGAATTAAAAGGTTCTGGAAATAAAAGCGTAGAATTAATTCAATTGAATACAGAAAACACCCCAGTCCATTCCTTGAGGTTCAGGGACTTGAGACAGGAATCTTGAATCAACTGATACTAGTGTCAGTGCATCCTTCTCATTCAGGTGCTTTAACATATGTGTCAGTGACATTTCAGATGTCCTAGAGCGTGGTAGCTGGTCTCCAGCTTTCTCTTCAGAAGGATATGAGGTTCTACTAAGGCCTGTGTCACATCCACCATTACTATACAGATTTATCAGCTACCCCAAGGTATCTTAAATGGCTCTAGGTACATATAATAGGTTCCTAATTTGCTTGCTTTATTCCACATTTCTGACATCAACATTGACAAGATGTCTTCCCTGTATATAGTTATTCACTTCCCAAATAGGAAGAGGTAACTGAGTGATAAATACATCCCTTCTCTCAACGAACCAGAATATTCATAATTGCATTGGCTCCGATTCAAAGCATATAGTTATTATATTAATATAATTTGGTACTGGGACTTAACTAAGAACCAAATCTATTTGACAAAGATTTGCCCATCATTGCTTGCACTGAACACATGGGATTTTTGAATATGCAATGAATACAGGACTATAGTATTAACAAGGCCAAGAAAACAGTGTTAACTTTGATTAGGCCAAATTTATACTGATTTTTTTCCATTATTTTATAATACCATAAATAGGCATAAGTCTTTTCTACTGTTAGAGAGTCTCACACTTTCTGATTTGAATGCTATCTTACAGAACCATACATCAAAATAAAATCGGATTATCATATTTTCTATGTGTGTGGGTATGTGATATACTAAAGGCATATTAACAATATTCTTATGTAAAGATCAGGAGGAAGAAAGTAGCTATGGAAGAAGTTAAATTCTGTTTCACGTTTGGCAATTTACACAATTTTTTTTTTTAATTTGGATACAATATTATTTATTCACTCACCTTTCTTCACTCTATTATTAACCTTATTACTCTCTTCAAATTGAAATTCTGTATTTATATTTGAGCTGATTTTCTATTACATAGTATCAAAATACAGATATGCAGAAGTGAGAGTGCTTTTGAATAAGCCTTGTCTATACATATGGTCTAAAAGTTCAGAAACAACTCAAACTTTGAGTACAAAACAAAGATTCCCATTTTGTAAAGCAATTCTCAGGTTTTGCATTAATGCATTATTATCATAATGTCAGTTGAACTGACAAGGCAAAATTCTTCCTTCATATTCTTGAAGGCTTATCTACATGTTGCAATTTATTTTCCATGTGACTATTTCAAAATAGTGGGAAACTGCTGAAAATATAACACTTGAATTAAAAAGCTGCACCAGGATCTACCCAGTCATTTACAAATATCTTGTTACACAAATTATATGATAGAATTCAAGCTTGAAACTTTACTTTGATAGATGGAGAAATGAGAGAGAAGTTAATGAACTGAAACTGTTCTACCATTCTGTAGGGCCATTCATTGAAAGTTTTAATAACACACTGAACCTGATGAGCAAGATAGTGTGATGGTGAACATAATAGTCATGTACAATAACTGGTTTGAAGTATTATATTAACATGAAAAATAATTAAAACTTGCTTACAGAACTATCTTCACATGCATAATTTGCAAGGAATCAGAGTCAATTAGGAATGAAAACTTGAGCTGTTTTTGTTTGTCACACACAGGCTGCCTAATGTAGTGAAAAATGCAGCATGAAATTCTTCATTTTGCTTCACCCTCCTCAGACTTCTCTTCAAATGAAAATTCTATTTCAATGCAGGCTTTTGGGGAGTTGACTTTTTTTTTCCCAAATCATTTTCTGTGAATTATGTATGGTGGTTATGTTGTACAGCCTTGCTCATGAGGGACATAAGGCAGATGGCAACATTTACTTTATTTAAAACCATCACTGATGTTTCTGAAGCTAAGTAACTTAGGCCAATCCATTCTCACTTTAACTCTGTTACTTGGAATCATTTAGTTATGACTGAAGATAACAGGCCATATAGTTAAGCACTATAAATCCAAAGATATTTCAAGTGATATGAATTTATAAATGGATTTTACAATTTGTTTCTCAACCATGCAAGGGAACTAGATTCCTGTTAACAATTAGTGCTTCCATCTATCAAGATCTCCACTAATCCTTCTCATAACTTCAACATTATTTTCAGGAGGCATGTATATAATTCTTTTATATAATGAAAGAATACTTTCATTATCAGCAATCAGCAAAATTTCTGGATTTGACATGACATTTCTGTATACATGAGCTCTTCCTGAGGCATCAAATGACTTCTATGTATTTTCATTTGTGTTTTTAATATCACTGAGCTATTCAGAGCTAAAACTTCCATATGCCTCCCCTTTGCACACCCTACACCCCCAAAGATATAATCCAGAGAAAAGATGTCTGTGATCAATAGGGTTGTTTTCTCATGGAGTCAGACTACTTTAAGTGAGACACAGTCCCTTTGGAGTCTGACAACTCAGATGTATTGTGGTACCAGTGTTTTCCAGCTGTGCCAGCTGCTGGAGGGAGGAGGAAGAGGAAGAGGCCAGACACCTGAATCCTCACCTTTCCATTCAGGAAGATCAATGAAACCATGCCATTTTATAGCAAAGGAATATATATGATCCAAAAGAAAGACTGAAAGTGTGAAATTAATTTGAGGAAAGGCACCTGTTTATGGTTGTAGATATATATTTAGACTAGGTACCCTAGACTCCTGTTAGAGTTAATGAAAAGAAATAAAACTTTTAAAACGTGCTTTATAAAGAAAAGGTTTATTTAGATACTAAGACTTCTGAACACAGATTTCTAAATGTGAACTAAGTATCTAAGTTTCAGATATAGTCAATGTAAAACTTCATCTGGGCAGAAGCATATATGACTGGTACCATTTGAGATGCCTTAGGATATCTCAGACATCCATGACACTCATGGAGCTCAAAGGTGTGAGAAGAACTCGTGGAGCTGTGAAAGAACTGCAACCTTCTAGAGTGGCAGCTAGAGGCCAGGTGGGATACCCCAGGAAACCCAAAATAATACTATATTTAAAAGCTGAGTTCCATTTTAAGCATCATTTAAACTGAGCTGGAACACTTTTCTTTGATGGCAGTAATAAGAGTTTAGACACAATTTTCACCCATACGACAGTACTTAGTCACATAAATTTTGTTTTTTAGGCTACAGTTGAACTTTTCTTAGCATCTCAAAATGTGACATGAACCTTAAAAGTTCCCATTTTCCCCCATTGACTATGCAGAAAGCCAAAGGTGACTTGCTCAGCAGGCTTCTATGCTGCAGGTGTGAGAAATTCATCAGAATGAGCATACGGAAATTCAGCTTTAGAACCTAATGATGAAAAAATCATAATAGTTGCATCTATTAATCTGATGCATATAATGTATGACCTGTATTTTCAAGAAGTTTAGATCTTTTGTCAGAATCAGTCATCATGAGAAGAGAAGAGAAGAGAAGAGAAGAGAAGAGAAGAGAAGAGAAGAGAAGAGAAGAGAAGAGAAGAGAAGAGAAGAGAAGAGCAAGCTTTAGTATGTGGTTTCTTGGCCTCTGCCCTAATACTGTCAATTTGGCTTGTCAGTTAGTGTCAATTGTGGTTATATTGATCTGTGTGTTTTATGGATTCTGCCTAGAATTAGACTTTTTCTACAAACTCAGATACTACAGCAAAGTCCATTCCTTCTGACTTTCATCCACTACTGAATTAAATATTAAGGTTAGTTTTCTAAAAAGGAGTCAATCTTAGTTATTTTCATCCTTCTCCTTTATTTACTGATTATCTTTTTACTGGACTGATATTAGTAAAATGAGCAAAATTTTACCCTGCCTATTGGGGGTAATATGACATAAATGATTATTTATTTATTTCATCATTAAGTATACTGTGATATTATGAAAGTAAGTTAGCTGATAGTCTTTGTCTTATTCTGTTCCCATTTGTATTGTACTAAATTGAGGATGTTCTCTTGAAGACTACCAAGGGACACTCTTGGAGGAAAAAAAAAAAAACAAAGAAAAGAAAAATCACAAAAAGGCTCATTTTTATTGCAGCTGTTATTGTTTTTTACTGGAATATTATCCTCATTTCTGATATGAAGTTATGTAGCATTAAGTAGTAATACAGTATAAAAACTTTACAAGCAAATATGTATCTCTCTGTGTCCTAATGTTACAACAAACATCACCAAAGATAATCAGTTGTATGTATCATCTGTAATATTTTGGTTTTCATTTAATAGATTGTGATTTGACAGGGAAAAAAAATTTGAACAATACTCTTTGGCTGCCTTCTTATATGTGTGTATTCTTATTTTTAATTGAAAGTTCCATCCTGAAGGTGTTATTCATGTAAGATTCATCACACTTAACTTTAGCTATATAGAAGTTAAATAGCTTAGCCATGATTTAGCTCACCCAACCTTAGAAGCTGCAATTCAGTTACAGACTGAGATGTCTAAATTCATGTGCTCACAATGCAGCTGTTACATTTCAGACAGGGAACACTTAAGATTCCTTAACATTATCATCCATAACACTTAACGCATGCTAAAGTATCTTGCTTGGACTCCAGCTGCTAGTCCAGAAAAGAAATGCATTAAGCCTGTGCAGGTATCTCAGGGATCCTAGGATGCTTTAAAGACTGTCTAAGCATGCACAACTCAAATGCTTTTTTTTTTTTTTTAAATCCAGTCCAAAATGTCTACCCTGAGTTCAAAGAGAACAGCATTATATCCGAATGCCATTGGTCATAACTACAGCAATTTAAATTAACCCTGCTAATCTATTCTAGTAGTTTTAATATAAATATTAGCCCATATGGCAAACAAAAATCATTTGTATTCCTTATTGTTTTAATTAAACAAAAATTCTAATTGATATATTCTTGTCTGCTTATTTAGTTGAGCAGTTGTCAGTTTAGTTGAGTTGATGTCAGTCAAAGCCAAAGCCAGGTAGTTACAGACATTCAACAGGATTTCTGTGGTTGTATAATCAAACCACAGCAAGCAGAAACTGGGGCTAGGGGGAACAAACCTCACGGCTTCTAAGCCCATTAATGAACCTCTGGGCCAAATGCTGAGCCCATGGGAGATACAATGTGCATATACACACTTACATGAGTGTGAATACGCACATTCACAGTTATAAATGAGCAAGTAGACTTAAATCCTAGGCTCAAGGTCCAAGTACAAATTGGCTCATGTTCATATTGCTAAGCAATTTTGTCTTGTACAGGGCTAGCAGAGAAGTCCAAAAAAAGCTAGGTTATGATATAACAGTTTTTCAACAGGGATGGTCCATTATGGATTATAGCTTCAGTGCTTGAGTTCACTCAGGTTTTAGTTTTATTAATTTAGCAGGATGGAGTACCCCATTCCAGCCAAAAAGGTATGTGCCACTCAGTCCAATGCAAAAGGATCTACGTCGCACAGTTATGTTTTCTAAATTTTCTTTCACTACTTTTGGACATTTTGGTCCTTCATGAGAGATTAAGTCTGATTCCTCATCAATCCAGACAGAGCAGGAATTTGCAACTGACTTTCTTCTCTCTCCAGGAATAATTGTTTTTGAATTTAGTAATGGTTTGGAAAAATTTGGAAAAAATGTTTAATACAATGAAAACTACAGAAACTTATCTGTGGATTGGATTTAGTCTAAAAAAATATGTTCTGATGTAAGATATATGTTGATGATTTACATTTGTTTTCTGTATCATGCTAGATACGATTACAGCTCCATTAATACCAGTACTATCAACCCTTCTATAGCATTTACCTTCAATTTAGCACTCTACTAAGTGTCTTTATCATAGGTTTGTTGCTTCATAATCAGAAATGTACCGATTTCAAATAACCAACTGCACTCATAAAACCTATGTAAAAGAACCATATTTCAACATTATCTGACCACTACTCTGCTAGTGATGTAACACTAGTAGCCAGAACTGATCCTTTAAAATGTAAAACATGTTTTTAAACCTTATTAGCAAAATTTTTTCTTTACTTTTATTTCATTCCTAATTTCATCCATATAACATAATGGACATGCTCAAATACAATACAGAATGAGGCTAAGAATCCTTACATTTATTATTCAGGTTGGAGCTTATGAATACTATGAATTTGTTCAAAGCACAAATGGATCTAATTTAATATACATATCTGCAACTGAGCTAATAAGTTAGGGCAGACAGTAATTTATGAATCTGTAGTAAGAACCACTTTCTTCTGAGCTTAATTTCAATATTGCCTTAATATAAGGCCCAAATCAACAGTCTAATCATTATCCTAAATATACTTTCTCATTTATTTAGTTACAGAGGACTATTGTCTTATACTAAAATATTAGTTAGTTAAGATCATCTTTCATTAATAGCAGCGTAGTCATAGAAAAGCCTTTCAAAAACGTAAGTGCTTCCTGTTCCCATGGGCACCTTTAGCCAATGCCAGTAACATCTTTCACTCTGCCATTCAGATCTGCATTTTTCCTTCCTGAATAATTTCAGCAAATCTGCAGGGGCTAGCACCTGTACTTAGAGTACTCCTCTTGTTCATTCTTACACTGTCATATTTTGTCTGTGCATCACATCCAAAAATATGTATATCTATATTAAAGCACAAAAAAGACCAAAAAAAGGAAAAGAGAAAGCCAAAGTAGGTTTGGGTGTTTTTCTCCCTACAGGATATGCATGTTTCTATTTCAGTGGTTTAGGGGTATCCATCAAACTAGCTTTTTGACAAATGTTTCCAAGAAAGGACCACCTTTTCATTCACATTTATTCTTTGACTGCTATGATCTTCACCACATACAAGAGAATGCTTGTATTTTGAGTAGATCCTGTTTATCAATATTCTCTTACTATATTAACTAAACCAGAGAAAAGTCCACAACAAAGACACTTGATAAAGTAACCTTTTTAACCACAGTAACTAATTTTGAAACATTTGGTTCCCGAACTGTACCAGTGCAAAAAAATCTTATGCTATTTTTATGCTTTCATTCTCTCCATTTGTAACCAATCAAAGTTCTGACACATCTCTCTAAAATTTCATGTTGCTTGCAGAATGCCCAGTACACAATACTGCCAACTTTATTGTGCCATATTTACCCTGGGCAATACAATACATCCACTTATATTATGACTAATAGTCTCTGGGGTCTAGCCATATATTCTACACCCTGCACTTAAACCTTTCCTACCGTCTGCCTTCCCTTTAAGATATCTCATGTCAATATGTTGTTACTGTGTGTCCATAATTAAATTATATTTTTCCCTTTTCAGTCCTCCTGTGAAAAAACAGAGTTTGGCACCTTCTTTTCATAAACCAGATTTTTTCTGAGACACTATCCTTTGCATTTTCATATCCATTGGTACCATTTATCTCTCACTGTGATCATCTTAATTACTTCAATAGTGACTACAACCCTGGAGTATTGTATTCCTCGTTTATAAGTCAAGCTTTACCCAAGAACCAGTTATTTACTATTATGGCTGCAGCAATAACTGTCAGGATGTTTTTGCTGTTGTTACATTTTTGTTTCCTGAGCCTTCTATTACTTTATGATGTTTCTATTATAGTTATTATGTACTGTAGCAATTTCTAAAGGCATTGGCTGAAATACGAGTCCCATACAAAACCAAACATTAGGATGCAATCCCCAAGTCAAAGAGCTAGAAATTTGAAAAGATAACAATAAAATCCAAGTTAGGAAAACCAATGGAAAGTGTATGGGATACATCTGATCTAATTGATAGCCTTTAAAAATTAACAGTTGTCCTTTGAAAATGAATTGTGTCATGTCTCAGCCAACCATCTCTGTTATCATTGCTTTTGTACAATTTCAAGTGTTTGATTTGTTTCTCAAATTAATTTAATTATCTGCAGTGTTGGTGTATCTAACGGAGCTACATTTAGGATTCAAATTCTCTGCCCATTCATAGATTTGCAGTACCATTGTGGTATCTTAAAGTACCTTGCCTGGGCACCTGCTGACGATATGTCCTCCAAGCCTGAGTCTTTTCTGTCAGCACCATGCAGACAGCTCAGATACCGTTGTAATTGAAATTACTGATGTGGACCTAGTGAATCGAGCCATCAGCCTCTTAGTGTAGATCCAGAGTTCAATTCAGTTGTTTCCAGGTGTCTACTCCTGTTTCAGATGCCTGAACGTATCCCACCTAGGCTCCAGCTGCCACCCCAGAAATGTATTACTGTGCCTCAGTCCTTATTTTGTATGTAACAGCCTCATGCACACATCTCAGATACTCCAGGACACCTCTTAGAGCACTACTGGTTTGTGCTAGGGGAGTTCATTCAAGCCCTTCAAGCTAGGTGAGACAAACACCACCTACACTCTATGTCACATAGGGATCCAGAAAATGAGTCATGTTCCCTAATTTCTCCAGCACACTATACTGCTTCTTAATTTCTTCATAGCTGTTCTGCATTAAATTTTCTGCCAGTCTCCAAAGTTTTCATCGTGGCTTCCCAGCCCATCTTTACAATTTTCCTTTTTTTTTTTGTTTTCCTCAAGTTACATTTTAACACACCTTGTTTGTTAAAATTTCCACTTGCAAGAGAGTTGCAATCAATTCAGAAATAGTAAAGTAACACCAAGCAGACAAACCATGCTTAGAAATTCTTTGAGACCAAAGCTTGAAGGGTCTTTCTGAACAGTCATGATAACAATAAAAGTCATTAATAGCTAAGAGAATTTGTTCCGCTGGCTTAGTTGGAAACTGTCTGAGGGGGATCAATCTTGCTACCTAATGGAAAAGGAGAAAGATGGAGAGGGAGTTTTATGGGGCAAAAGCTTTGTGCACTTTGTGCTGAAACAATATCACTAAAACAATGGCACTTAAAGAAGTCATTCACTTAAAGTCAGCTCAGCGTCTTCTGCACTGGGCTGTTTCTGACCATTCTTTTCTCTGCTGTGAATTTTCAGTCTTAACCTTCAAGTGCTTGATGCAGGAGACTGCTGTTTCCTTCAGGGGAATTTCTGCTGACTTTGTTCCTCTCTCACATAACTGAAAAATGTATTTAAGAAGCACACCAAAATTGATTCAGAAAGTTTTTTGCTGGTAAATGAAACCATTCATCACGACAATATATATAAATTGACCTCGCAATTAATCTTCTCAAAGTAATACTGATGAATGTCATTTATATTTCTCCACCTATAAGGTAATACAAAAGCTTCTGAAACTCTCAGACAAGTTAACCCATTAAGCTACATAAACAACGAAATCATAATGAATGTAATGGAATGTAACCAAATACTTGCACCATTTTTTAATCCACATTTTTTCCATTGCTAATATTCATCTGCCTGGGAAAAGCTGAGGACAATAAAAAAAGATTCTTTTGATTTTGATTGGCCATGTCCATACTCCTAATACAGTTTAAACAATTTATACATTATAGATTTAAAACAGATTATACAAACATATGGATGATTTTGGGGCAACTATAGCTTATCAACAGAAACCACTAATTCTTCACTTTCTGACTTGTTACCAAATACCGTACTTATGCAGCAGCCAGCTCAGAAATCCTGCCCATTGCCTGGAAATTTCTGTACCATGAATCACAAAGAATTGCCACAAAACTGAACTGCTCAAACACATGGAATAAGATTCAGCCACAGAAACTGTGCTACTACACATATATACCTATGAAAACTTTTCAAAATACAAAATTGATGAATTCCATAATGGTCTAAAAATGTTCACTATCACATGTGAACAAAAATGTAGCCAAATTCACTCTGACTGATCCAAATAGTATAAACAGCTACACTTAACTCTGGAACAAAATCCTGCTTTGTTTTGCAACTGAACAAGCCACTGACAAAAATACAAAGATAAAGAGGTTGCCCCTTTACTAAGATCTACTTGTCTTTGGGGGGCTTTCATACTTGGGAGACCTACAAAACTTCTCATGGGTAATGGAAGGTAGAGATTATTCTGTTGGGAAGCAGCGTTATGCAGCTTCTTACTGGCCTAACTTTCACCCTAATGAGTTTTGCCCCCAGTTTAAGAACGTGTGAAATGTTCACCTTTTGCTGTAGTTAATGGCTGTTCTACCCCAGTAAACAGTAGTACCCAAAACCTTTCATGTCCACCAGATAAAATCTGACCCAGTTCTTGCTTTTAAAAAAAAATAAATATATAAAAAAGTTTATATTACCTTAATATCCAAGCCAATCTGAAACAGTGTATTTCCAATGCTACTGCACCAAGATTATAAAATAACCTGGCACAAACAATAATATCGCACTCCTCTGCAGTTCCAACAGTACACTTCTGCTCAAAATAATACATAACCCCTATAGGTATTAATTTAAATATTTATCAGGTTGCTCCTAGAGTTCCATTCAGTCTTCTGCATTGGCATGCAAGAGGCTACCATGAATAAAGCATGTTTTTCTATGGCAACACTTTAAATTTTAAGATATTCTTAGTTGAAATGTTTGCAGGGAAAAAAAAAATAAACCCAATTAAACAAGATATCTGTCTGTTCCTTTTCTGTCCATCCTGTCTGAAACAACAGAAATCTCTTTACTGTGATGACACAGAAGTGATAAGAAGTAACATAATGTGATAAAAGTTATGCCTAAAGTTATGAGATTAAGTTAGCAGAAAATATGCATGTTTTGACATAACATGGGTATTATATAGGCTTCCAATGTTAGAAGTATTATCACATTTAGGCTTTATCAAAATGAATAAAATACTTAATTCTTTGTTATTCTTGTTAATGCCGTACAGCTAAGCATATTTAACATATTTACATCTCACTCTCTTTTAATACATCCCCAAACATCCCTTTTCTTTCTCTTATTTTTTCTTTGGTGAGTGGGTTGAGGTTTTTCTATAAAAATTAAATTGGAAGTGCTAAACATACAAATATGATAAACATTGTAATTCAAAGCACAGTAATTATATCATCTCAGAGAATTAGGCAATCTACGTATCTTAAGGGTGAGAGCCTGCAAGATGGACAAGGAATCATGTCATCTTAAAATCAGAAAAAGACATGGAAAGAGAAAGGGTCATTTTGTTATTTCCCCCCAGCCCAGGGTGATAAATGCATATCTTCAACACTTCAATTGAACGACATTTCTATTTAAGTGTGACAATGAAATAACACTTTATGGAAAGAAAATGAGCAAAGTTACAAGTTTATGCTACTTCTAAATGATGACAGACCAAAATGACATATATTTAGATATCTAGCAATATATTCTCTGGAATGTATGCAAGCCTGATCTCTGTCAGTGATTGTAACGTAACTATGATTTTTTTTTTTTATTATTTTTTTTACCATGGGATGTATCCTAATGTTCTCTGTTCTTCAATTTTAATACCACAATATTGTGGAGAAGGCAGCAAGACTTAAATAGTCATCTAGGGGTGCACTAGCTCATTCTTAAATGTTTATTTTTTTTTTAATTATGCCTAAAGTAAAGTCAATGGCCTCCTGAGGACAGAATGACTGTCTTACATGTAAATGCATTTTCTTCTCAATCTGGTACATTGCACAACGAACAACTAGTGCCTCTACTGCCATCACTTTGTTTTACACAGAACAATCAGTCTAACAAAGAAGCAAGGGGGGATAAAGATGGGCCCTCAAAACAGGAGCGGTTTGTATAGTCAAACAGGAATCCCCTTTTCAGAGCTGCACAATCAAACTTCAAGGCATTGTCTAGGAGACTGCAAACCTTTCCGCAGTGACAAAGAGTTCTGGAGGAATGATCTATTGCCCACGTTTAATACTTCATGAACACCCGGAATCAGGCTTCTACCTCGTTTTCAAGAGTGTGCCTATCTATTGCAACGTGTATGTATGTAGGTCTGTTTTCTCCTAACATATCCCAAACACAGGCTTTTTTTCTATAAAGCAAACCAAACCAGTTCGTCAAGTCCCTTCTCTTTAAAATGATTCTCTGCCTGGAGAAAGCCAGAAGCAACGTGACTGAAATTCTCCATATCTCCACTGGGACTCGAGTTGTGAGTTAAAAGTGATCTGCAGGGGCTTTTGCCTTTACAGGTTTTACTGAGTTTAGGGGCACTTTCCCTTACGGGAATGGGATCAAATATGAGCTGCCCGAAGTCCAGCTGCAGCACTGCGTGCCGTGAGTTGCTTTCTTTTTTTTTCTTTTTTCTTTTTTCTTTTTTTTTTTTTTTTTTGTTCTCAGCATTTAGTATCAAAGGGTGCAGCTACCCAGAGCAGGGATAGGAAAGTCCCCTCGCTAATTAGTTTTCCCACTTGCAGCAGCTGCTGGAACCCAGCCGCCCGCAGCAGCCCTGCCTCACCGGCAGTCCGGCAAGCTGCCTACGGGCCTGAAGTGCTGACCGGTGAAATCCGGCTCCGGCTTAATGAGACTGAGCTCGGTAGAGTCAATTAAATCAAATTCCCACTAACATCCCTAATATATCTGCAGTGTGTGCAGCACAGGCAGTGGCAGCGGCGGCAGCAGCGAGAGATTCACAGTATTAATAAAGGGATTCACTGCCGCATTACAAAAAAAAAAAAAAAAAAGGAGGCGAGGGAGAGGGGAGGAGGCAGGAAACTTCTGTGTGTTATTTACACCGGGGAAGGGATGAGGGAAGGGTGTTTGTGCCTCTGAGTGTGAATGAATGAGAGAGGAAGGGACAGAGGAAGGGAGGGAAAGGGGAAGAGAGAGAGAGAGGGGGGGAAACACACAGAGAGAGCTCTGAAAGGAGGCTCTGTCCCCTAAACCCAAATAGCCCACTTGCAAGAACTGATGCTGGAAAAATGGTAAGGACCCGGAGTTGAAAACATTTTCACTTTAATACTGAAAAAATATGCCATTATAAAATCCTCGAATAGAATTAGTAAGTTTTACTTGCTTCCTCAGTTCTTGTTTCCTCAAGTTATAGTAAGATTTACAACAGCACAGAATTTTCTACCATTAAACTTTGCAGCCTAAGCACTAGAGTGACATTAATTGGTCATGCTTAACTGCCTTGGATTTTTTTTTTTGTATGTTTACACTGTTACCATAATAGAAATCAAGGGTACTAATTTTTACATTCAGATGGAAAGGCAATACTGAATATGTATACCGAAAAAGAAAAGACAGAAAACAAAAACACCATCCAGCCCCCCCCCAAAAAAAGGAAAAAAAGAAACACAACCTACCATCAACAAAGCAAATATCTCCCAGCAAAGTAATTCCCTCCTCAAAAAAAAAAAAAAAAAATCCAATGAGAATATTCATGCAACTATGTCTTAAATAAAACCTTTACAATTTTTTCCACGGTAAAAGTACGATCTCTACTGCCTATTGATCACACAAAAATGGCGAAATGGCACTTTTTATTATCATACTGTATTTCGTATATAGAAGGTTTGATACGAAGGGACTTATCAGGTAAGAGGGATGATGGTGTGAACTAGACGCTGCTTCCAGTTGGGGGCTGGAGCGTCCCTGGGGTGCGTTGTATCCATGCGAGCCATGCAGCACTTTTTTTTTTTTTTTTCATTTTGTCCATTTGTCTGTTTATTTCGGAGTCGGAGTCACTTATTTACATTACATTCATGCCTTCGTGCAACTTTCCACTCCTGCTTTGCTGTCAGGAGGAGGCCGACACCGGCCTTTCCTCTGCCCCCCTCCTCTTCCCAGCCTCTCGGAGAGCGGTCGGTCCATAAGGGAAGAGGGCAAAAAAAGCAAAACAAACCCCAACACAATAGAACAAAAGCCCAACAAACCCAGAAGCCGAGTTTCGCCCTGCCGGAGCCAAAGGAAGTGGGTCCTCACTTGTCCCGGCAGCGCACAGGAGGAGGATGCGCCTACCGCGCAGGAATGCGCCCCAGCGCCAGGCTTTCCCTCCCCCCCACCCCACATCGGGCCTCGGTGCTTGCTATGGGGGTCGTGAGGAGAGGCATGCGTGCGTGTTTTGTTTCTCAGGAAAGGTAGTCGAGGTGTAGAGCCGTCCCACCAGCCGGAGCGAGAAGGGCCGGTCCTGGGTGGTGGCCCTGTCCCGTCCCGCCCACCGCCTCAGTCCGACAGGGAGTGGGAGCCGCAGTCATAAACCCTGTGGGCCCCGTCGGTGCTGTAGGGCCCGTTGTGCCAGTAGGATGAGTCGCAGACCGTTTGCAAGGAGTTGATTTCAGATGCAGAGGAGTTGGCGTCCCTCCTCTTGGACCGTTTTCTGTTCCTCAGGATGAACACCAGCATGCCAACCACCGTGAAGGCAGAGGTCACAAAAACCAGCAGGAGCCCTGGCACCAGCACCGAAATAGAGACCCGGCTGGTCTCCAAGTAGGAGTTGGAGTGAGTACCTGTCTCTGTCAACCCAGTGCTGGTTTTGTTAGGAGAAGTTAATGTGGGCGAGCTTTTTAACTGAGGGCAAATCACCTCATTGGAGAGAGACTCAAAATCCTCCTTGAAGAAATCTTCAGGGGACTCGCACCTCAGGTCGCTCATAATCACCTTGGGGCGCAGCATCTCCGCCCACTGTTTGAAAGGCACGATAGGGCAAGTACAGTCCCACGGGTTGCCATGCAGGTCGATCTGGGTGATGGAGGTGAGCTGGTCCAGCACCCCCACCACCGGGAGGTACATGAAATAATTGTTGTGTATGCTCAGCTTTGAAAGTGAGACTCCAGCGAACACGTCTACCGGAAGAGACCTCAGCAAGTTATTGTTGAGGATGAGGACTCTCAGTTTGGGCATCACATTGAAGGTGCCAGGCATGATCAGCTGGATCCCATTAAACTCCACATTCAGATACTCCAGGTTTTGCAGCCCAGCAAATTTCTCCCGTGACAGGGTGTCTAAGTAGTTGCTATCCATGTAGAGCCATCGGAGGTCAAAGAGGTTCTTGAAGGTGTTGTTCTCAACGGTGGCAATGTTATTGTTGCCCAGATCGAGTAAATTAAGTTTCCGGTAATCCAGAAAGTGGGATTTCCTGATGGTATGTATTTTGTTGTCTCTAAGAAACAGCTCCTGCACATTGGACGGCTTGGGCTTCAAATCCACCAAGCTGCTCACATTCCTGTCATTGCAATTAACCTTTAAACCCGAGCCAGGGATCTGATCGCAGCTGCAGATCTGTGGGCAGGACACGGTAGCTGGTAGCTTGCTCTTGGCACTAACTGTTGACAGGGCAGCAGTGGGTCTGGTCTTGATTTGCCAGTTGACAGGAATCTTTGTACCTCCGTTTGGACCAGATCCTGGTGTGGCAGGGTCTTCTTTGCCATGTATTTTAAAGGGGGTTGGAATGGGACCAGGATCGCAGGTTTCTTCTTCAGCAGGGGGAGCAGCTAGGCTAGAATCCACTCTGTTCTTTTTGCACAGCTCTTGCTCTGTGGTCTCATTTAAATCTTTGCCCTGCAACCTAGTGGGAGCCTCACAAATCACTCTGCCGATCAAAGCATTTTTGGGTATGTTTTCCAGCCATTCCTTCAATGACAGCAGATCGCAAGTGCAGTCCCAGGGGTTATCCTCTAGCAGGATTTCAGCAATGCCTGGGATCTGCTCCAGGACCTCCTCATAAGGCAAGGTTTTAAGACGGTTTCCCCGGAGGTCGAGGTGGGTGATCGGCACATACTGAAACACATTGGGGGGCAAGGTGCTGATGAGATTGTCATTTAAAATCAGCACCTCTAGCTTGTTTAAGTCCCTAAATGCTCCCGGGTCAATATCCCGCAATAGATTAAAATCTGCCTGGAGGTATTCCAGATCGTCCAGCCCCAGGAAAGTCTGCTTCCTGAACGATTTGATCTTGTTGTTGTTTATGTGCAAGCGTTTCACCAGCTGCAGCCCAAGGAAAGCCCCAGGAACAATCTCATGCAAACCGTTGTTTTCCATGTGCAAACTGACTGCATTATAAAAGTTAGCAAACTCATTAGGGAAAAGTCGAGTCAGGGAATTGCCATGCAGGAATAAATGGTAAAACTGGGAAGTTGGGGCGGTGAAATGTTGCAGGCTGGTAAATCCCTTTTTCTCACAGTCTACGTGCAAATCCCCTTCTATCTCGTTGCAGGCACAGATCTTCTCTTTGCAAACGTCCCCTGTAACGTTTCCAGCAGCAAAACAAAGAGACGTCTCCAGCAACAGAATCCAAAGCAGCATTTTTAAACCGAGCAATTCATTCCCGATCTCATCACAAAGTAACAGCAACCATCCTCCTCACACGGAAAGCAATTCCAGTTCATTCAATACATGAAATGTCCAAACCATCACCAAAGGGGGAGGAAAAAAAAAAAAAAAATGTGGGGAGAGGGAGCAGGGAGGGTCGGCGGAGGGGGGGGGACTCTTTCTTTTCTCCTCTCTCCCTCTCTCCCCCCCCCACGTACAACTGCAACAGCCCAGATTCCAGTCAATAATTATATCCACAAACTCTCCAGGCACGTACTGCAAGGCACGCAAAAAAAAAAAAAAAAAAAAAAGTAGAAGGGAAAAAAAAAAAAAAAAGCCAAAAAAACCAATCCCCCTCCTCGATCCCCCCTCCCTGACGCCTTCCGGGCGGCTAAGTGGAGGTTTGATGGCCGGGTTGGCTCACCGGCACGGGGACGGCGCTGCTAGCCACCGGCCGCCGCCGCATGTTAGAGAGGCGCAGGCGGAGAGCGCGGCGCTGGCCGCGGAGGCTGCCGCCGTGCGCGGCTCCGCGCCGGACTGACCTTGCCGCGGAGCCGCGCTCCTCGCCCGCCGCCCGCCGGGCGCTGTCCAGCGCCCCCGGTGCTGAAAGCGCCTTGCCCCAGCCTCAAGCGCTTGCCGCGCAGCCGCCGGCGCTGCGCGGCTCCTGCCCCCGCTGCGCTGCGCGGCTGCCCATGCCTGCCGCCGGCCGGAACCTGGCCGCGGGGCCGGGGCCGTCCGCTTGCCCGCCCGCACCGCGCCTCGCCTCGCCTCGCCTCGCCCTGCCGGCCGCGCTGCCTCCCCTCCGCGCTCGCTCGCTCGCTCCCCCGCTCGCTCTTCTTTCCTTTTTCTTCCGCTGCTGCCGAGTCGCACGCTCGCACACACTCACATGCACGCAGAGGGAGAGTTGCTAAGAGGCTCTGCTCGTTTCAACCTGGTGCACTCTGAAAGATCTGACACCCTCTGCTGAGCTGCAGTGGCAAAAATCCATCTGCTGAGGGAATGCTGGAGAAAAAAAAAAAAAAAATTAAAAAAAAAAATCAATCCCCGTTCAGGGCAAGCGTTAAAAACGTTGGCATTAAAAGCTGTCGGTCTATTTAGATGCTTTCTCCTAAATGGATTATTTAATTAATTTATTTTCTTTTAAGATGGAAAGTTTAGCATTCCCCTCCTCCTGACCGGTTCCCTATTGCCCCTATTCACACGCTAACACCTGCACAAGCAAGCGAGGAAGGTGCGTTTGCCTTATTGTATTTCCCAATGGCTTCAGCAGAATTAGTGTCAGGGTGTCAAGCGAATAGCAATTTGAGGTAATTATTCTGCACGCCATTTTTTATCGTTGCTTTAAATGCATTTCTTCCTCCCCTGCAGTCTATAGTGTTTCATGCTGGGTTTGGTCTCTTGCTGGCGTTTTCTATGCAGTGTTGAATCGTGGATTATTGCATTATAAATATAGATATATTTTATAATTTAAATGATCACAGAGAAGAAGGGAGTAGGGAGGAGGGGATTTACTGCACTGTTAGCAATTCACACCACCTGTTCCCACAGAATATAGTGTCTCCCTTAAGGAGGGGAGGAGAGGGATGAAACTGACAGTTGTGCATCTTGACATTCTTATATGTATATAAAAATTAGAGATGCACTTACATACATGAATAGATATTTCTCTAGGGATGTTCCTAATATCCTCTCCGTGGAAATACGATGCCTGCTTCCCTCGCCCCCCTCCCTCGAATGCCCCCCCCCATCCACTCTACCCCCTGCTGCCTTTTCCAGCTCCCACCCTTCTGACAAAAGAGATTACACAGCGGAAAAAACGGTGCCTGGCCTTAAAGAAAGGATCCAAGCATACAAAAGTTTCTGCATCATTTGGATGGGTTTCAGATGCCTAAGAGCGAAGAACCAGTTGCACCTCTGGTGGTGCAAGTGGAAATCCGCGTTTCCCCCTGCCTTGTCACATCCCGCGGAGGAGGAGGAGGAGGAGGAGGAGGTGGAGGAGGAGAAGAAGGAGGAGGAGGAGGTGGCTGAGGAGGGGCGGGAGAGGGAGAGGCAGCGGCAGCTGGCCGCCGGGTGGCTCCTGCAGCCCGGGGCTGTACCTCTCTTGTCCGGCGCCGCTGGTGAACTTTGCGGCATACTGGTAGGGGGGAATGTAACGGCGGGGGTGGGCTGAAGGAGGGTTATTTATAGGGAAAGCCAGGGAGCCATATGGAGCCCGCACCCCCTGGTCTCGGCAGCATGCTAATTTGGTCAAAGCTTTTCCCTGGCTGCCGCTTGCAAATAAATTAGACATTCTGCCGGCGATGATCTTATCAAATTAATGTAATTACACTATTGACAAATTACAACAGTTGCTACGGCCATTTCGGTTCCCCAGGACGAAGATCTGGCCTTTGGGTTCGTTACGGTGGACGGGGACTACGAAGGGAGGGGGAAGCGGGGGCGGGAAACGGGACAGGAGAAGGAAACGAAACAGACACAAAAGAGAGAAATCCTGGCCCTGGAAAAGCCTGCCCAATAAATTACAAACGGGCCAGAAGAGATAAAATGCCACTGGGACAGAAAGCACCACAAGAAATATATTAGCGGTTTCATTAGGAAAAAAAGAGGGAAAGGAAACTTGGCGCCACGTTGAGGCGCATTAGTTCATTTCTCCTGACGGTTTCTTTGACTTTGTCCCTCGGTGATGTCGGGGGTGGGGGGAGGAGGGGCGGTGCTAGGCTGGCTGGAAACCTGTCGTAGATCACAAATTTCAGCCTCAAAGTGCAAGGGGAAATGGAGGCAGGGAAGCCCAAAGGAAACTCCGTGGAGGCAGGCGGGAGAGTCAGGGTCGGGGAGGATTGGGATTGGGGACCCACTCACTATTTGTCAGCAGCAGTGATAAAATCTCCATCAGTAAAAGCTCAGGGGAAGAAAGGCTGAAAATCTGCAGCCTGGTGAAAGCTCAGTGGGATGTGGGGCAGGAGGACTAAAGAGTTTTTTCTTTTCTTGCCTTAGAAAAAAGCTTCTGAGCATCTTTACCTTTGTGTTATTAAAATTGCTCAGGCACCGTAAAAACAATCAAAATGCAACCAGAGGAGCTGAACATTAACAAGATATTTAATAAATAAATATGAACCAGATAAGAGGAAGGAGACAATGACCTGCTGTCAAAGCATGAAGGACAAATTGCCTGCTTCTTCCAAGGGATCTACTGAGAGGTGGGAACTAGTGGAAGCCATCTGGAGCCTTAGAATTAAAAAATAAAAAATAAAAAAGGTAAAAAATTTGCCAGAAGATGTGAGAGTATTTATGGGTGTTAAGTAACTTCCAAAAGAGTATTTAGACAAAGAACCCATTGTGTTTTCAGCTGTGTACTTTGGAACTATATTGAAAAATATATGTCTCATATATGTTATATGTATTGAGAGAGCATCTCCATGCAAAGATTAGCATCTAGAAGGCAAGTCACAGAGGAAGAAAAGAGGCATCATTCGTTTTAGATTTGGCATCTGTGGTTTTGGCTTTGTAAGTCAAATTACACAGGAAAGGTGTGTGAGGACCAGGAAATTATCATTACTCAGTGTCATAATCCTAAATTTCTAGATTCCCTCATCTTTTTGAATTAAATTTGGAAACATGTACCTTAGGAAAAGAGGCCTGCTTCTAAGTGTTATAAGGAAATACCTACTCCTGATCAGGCTGGTTAGGATCTCTCTGACTGAAATTTCCTATTCTTTTATTTTGAGAGTGTAGTAAAGTGAGAGCTGAAGTGTCAATGAATGTGGGTTTTTAAATTTCATCATATGCATCCTAATTTACAAGCCATACACAGGTTGAATAACCAGAGCTTACGTTATCCCCTGCAAATTATCCAGTAGATCAGAGAGGGGAAAGCGCATCCAAGTCTATTTCCCTTGATTCCTTTCTTTATCTGATGTCTTTTACCTCCTGTTTGCCTCTGCAACTTCTAGAAGCCTAAGACAATGAGCTTCCTACGTATACCTGTCTTCTGTGTGTAAAGTCCCGTATTTAACCAACATTGGCTTGGGCATCATAGTTGCTTTTTGAATAGAAATGGGTTTGCTCCTGATATGGAAAATGCTTTGAAATAGGAAAAGGTATTGGGATACTTCTACATTTTCCCACTTGGTAATCTCTTATCTCCCTGTTGCTATGACTATGCAAGTAGCACTGGTTAAGGGTGTATTTGTGCTATATTAGAACATATTTAAAAACTAGTTACCTCATCTAACACTGTGGATCTTGCGAAACAGAACTCAGAGCATTTTCAATTTTTCTACAGAATAAAAAATTATTACTGTAGATACCCTTCTTGCAATACTTGTGCTATGTGCTGTAAAATCATTTTCATTATTTCTCTAAGAGATAGAAACACAATAAAGACATTCTGCACTGTAGTTGTGATGCTCTGTCTGTCTATACACGCACACACACTTATATACACATATGTATATAAAGATGTGCGTGTATGTATGTGCACTACAAATTATGATGGACTCAGCAAATAAAAAAGTCATAGGATCATTATTTCATTTCAAGTTATGGGTTTATTAAGGCTTTGTCTGTGCTGGGAGTGAAAGTTAACATAGGGGCCTCTCTATATTGATGCAACTGTAGCAGAAACCATGCTTCCCAATGCATACAATGACTTTAAAACAGCTCAGACTCTCTGGTTATACCTAAGGGCAGGAGGGGTTAAACTAATACAAGGATCTCCTCCTAGATTTTTCTATCTCAGCATGTTTCACAGGCCAGTCTTCACAGAATTACCGGATTTCTACCTAAATTGTATTTAGGCCTAACAAGGTTTCTGAAACTAGATATTTTTCTTCATTTTCCTGAGGGCAGTGATGTGTGAGCATGTTCCAAATCTCCCTGTGATATGTTCACCAGATGGAGCTTTGCAAAATGATGCAGTGGCAGATCATGATGATTAAAAAAAAAAAAAAAAAAGAAAAGAAAAGAAAGTTAAAAAGTGGTTTGCCTACTTCTGTCTAGTGGGTAGGAGACTGGCTCAGGATGAGAAAATAAAAATTCTCTGTCTTTTACAGTGTAAGAGCCAGCCCACATGTTCCTCTTTCTTGGCTCATACTCTCAACCACCAGGCTACCAGCCCTCTTGCTGCAGCTGTTCTACTTGACAAGAAAAATAATTTTGAGAACCCTTGAACCAGAGAAAAGCAGTGGGGGAACATGAGTTTACAAGCTATTGCTTACAGTACCCACCAGGTATCCATAGCCTGGGAAGACTTGCTTGCATTGTGCTTTCTTACGAGACTGATCTTGACCTACTAGATCTTACACATCAGATGTTTAGACTGTGGATCTGGTAGCTAAACTCATAATAGACATTTATTTTATTTTTTTTTTCCAGTATATATATTCATCAGACCTTGAAATAATTTTGTGTTGGAAACATTGTCCTGAATAGGTCACAGGGTTAGTCTTAAAAGCTTCAAACACTAGGTGTCAGAAAAGTGAATAGAAGTCACCAAGGTGGACTGACTGTGCATCCAGCCTAAGTATAATCTGCCATAAAAACCAGGTAGTCATTTCACTTTGAAATTCCAATGATGTGGAAGCAAGAGGTGTATTTAAGGAGTAGGCCAGGCCAAGGTCCTGACCATAATTTCTTATTTAAATTATATATATTGATCTGAGTTTCTGACCCAGTTTCCACTGTGATTGCTTGTATTAAAATCATTAGTAGCAAGAAGAGGATTCATGACAGACTCTATCCACTCTTGGATATGGGAGGTGACATAGTGACAAATGATGAAGAGAAGGCTGAGGTGCTGAATGCCTTTTTTGCCTCAGTTTTTAGTAATGGAGTAGGGTGTTCCCTGAGTACCCAGACCCCTGAGCCAGCAGATAAGGGCAGGGAGCATAATGAAGCCCCTCTAATCCAAATGGAAGTGGTGAGGGACCTGCTCCAGCACCTAAACACAAACAAGTCTATGGGCCCAGATGGGTTTCACCCAAGGGTACAGAGGGAGCTGGCAGAAATGCTTCCTGAGCCACTCTCCATCAGTTACCAGCAGTCCTCGCAAACTGGGGAGGTCCCAGCCGACTGGTGTCTAGCAAACGTGACACCCATCCATAACAAGGGGTGGAAGGATGATCTGGAGAACTATAGGCTTGTCAGTCTGACCTCGGTGCCTGGGAAGGTCACGGAACAGATCGTTCTGAATGCCATTATGCAATGCATGAAGGATGCACAGGTGATCAGGCCCAGCTGGCATGGGTTCACAAGGAGCAGGTCCTGCTTGACAAACCTGATCTCCTTTTATGACAAAGTGACTCGATTGGTGGATGAAGGAAAGCCTGTGGATGTTCTTTACTATGACTTTAGCAAGGCCTTTGTACAGTCTCCTACAGTATCTTCCTGGAGAAACTGGCTGCCCATGACTTAGATGGTTAAACACTGGCTGGAGGGCCAGGCCCAGAGAGTGGTGGTGAATGGAGCTAAATCCAGTTAGCGGCTGGTCACAAGTAGTGTCCCACAGGGCTCGGTACTGGGACCCGTTCTCTTTAATATCTTTATAAATGAGCTGGATGAGGGGATCAAATACACCCTCAGTAAGTTCGCAGACAACACCAAGTTGGGTGGCAGTGTCAACTTGCTGGAGGGTAGAGAGGCTTTGCAGAGGGATCTGAACAAGCTGGATTGATGGGCTGAGACCAACAGGAAGAGGTTCAATAAGGGCAAGTGCCGGGTCCGGCACTTGGGTCACAACAACCCCAAGCAGCGCTACAAGCTTGGGGAAGAATGTCTGGAAAGCTGCCTGGCAGAAAAGGACCTGGGGGTGTTGGTCAACTGTTATCTGAACATGAGCCAGCAGTGTGCCCAGGTGGCCAAGAAGGCCAACAGCATCCTGGCCTGTATCAAGAACAGTGTGGTGAGTAAGACCCGAGAGGTCATTGTCCCCCTGTACTCAGCACAGGTGAGACCTCACTTCGAGTACTGTGTCCAGTTTTGGGCCCCTTACCACAAGAAAGACATTGAGGTTCTGGAGCGGGTCTAGAGAAGGGCAACAAAACCGGTGAGGGGTCTGGAGAGTAAGTCTTATGGGGAAAGGCTGAGGGAGTCATTTAGTCTGAGGAAGAGGAGACTCAGGGGAGGCCTTATAATGCTTTATAACTACTTGAAGGGGGTAGTAGAGAGGCGAGGGTTGGTCTCATCTCCCAAGTCACAGGAGATGGAACAAAGGACAATGGCCTCAAGTTGCGCCAAGGGAGGTTTAGATTGGATATCAGGAAACATTTCTACATGGAGAGAGTTATCGGGTATTGGAATAAGCTGCCCAGGGAAGTGGTTGAGGCACTATCCCTGGAGGTGTTCAAAAGACAGGTTGACGTAGTTGTTAGGAATATGGTTTAGTGATTTTTGTCAAAGTTAGGCTGATGGTTGGACTAGATGATCTTGAAGGTCCCTTCTGACCTAGACAATTCTCTGATTCTATGATTAAAATACCCAAGCAGTTCTTAGGACAGGACTAAGCCGCAGAATTACTGTCCTTACTGGGGAGAATATCCAGAATGGCTGTTTGGTGAAGGACTGGAGTCACAAAGACATTCATATTTTATCTTCCTTTCTCTGTTCCTTTCAATTTTTTTTATTTCCTCTCCCCTCCCTGCCCTGGCCTCTGCAGCCTATAGTCTCCAGCATAGCCTTCTGGAGTGGCATGTTATCAAATAATAAAGGGTACTGTAGGGAGGTCAGGGGACAGACTTAAGCCCTTTCCAAGTTTAGCAGTGAATTCACTCCATGTCTCCATCATGAAAGTATATTCTGCCCACTCTGCTGTTGGTTAGAAAGAGAGAGATAGGGAGCTGAGTCATCCACCTCCTTTTATTCCTCTCGTCCCAAAACTATAAACATACACACACTTACTTTAAAAGTTGGATACAACAGCAGTGGGTTATCTGTTTTAAAGGGAGAATTTCAAGTTGTGGTGCCCAGATGGAGTGAGATGTTTTTGCTGCAGCCCTGACCCCAGAACATGAACTGAGATTCCACCGCAGCATTTCACTGAAGTGTCCTCCAAGCTGCATCTTTGATGCTCTTGATCCTGATGTGAAGGTCTGATTTTTGCCTTTCGCAGCACAGTATGTGAGACGGTTGCTTGCCTGACTTGGGGACTGGGGCTTCACCCCAGGCTTCTGCTTCCTAAATTTGGTGTTGCAGTGTTCAGCACTGCAGCACTGAAGTATACAGATATTTTTTTTCTTTTGATAAAAGACATACATTTAATCTAGGGAAAAATATTACAGTGAAATTAACTGGAGATGTGCTGTAAGCTACAGCAGGGAATGTACTAGTATAATATTATAACCTTTAATTAGAAGTGATAACATTTGCACCATATCCTAACCTCAGCACAATTATTTTTTTTAACAGAAACCAGCATTATTGTTTAAATACTTGTTACAATAATTCTCAACATCCTGCAAGACTTAACTCTTGTGTAATGTGATCAATACACAATACAGTACTGCACTTTTACTAATGTGACCTTTTAGTAGTTTGATTGCTTGCTTATTTCATTCTTTCATGAAAGATTAGAGACTGCAAACAAGCAAAAGGTTGAAGTAGCTGGTCACTCTGCAACATATTTAACTGACTGAGGTAGTTTTGTAAACTGCATTCATACAATTTAAAGTTAGTTAAAAATTATGTTCAAACTCTTAACTCGTATGACAGGAAGGACACAAATTAACTCATGCAACACAAATCACATTTAGATCTATACAAGGCATTAAAAAGTACCTTTCTCAACCAAAAAAATAAAAATGTGTCTAAACTTTCAACCTATTGCTTACAGAAGTAATCCCACTAAATCACGTCAACTTCAATAATAGATCTATAATGTGTTTTCAATAATTAATTATTTTCTTACCAGTTTTCATGGCACAGTCTCAGAACAACATAAGGATCATTTAAATGGACGAAAGCAGATGAGACAACATATTTTCTTTGTTTAATAATGGAGAAGGAAATACTTCTTAGAGTGCAGAACATACCACAGAGGGAAAGACTTGCCCTGGTCATTCCTCCACAAATAGTTTGCTGACATGACTCTGTGAACAACTGAGCTCTCTTTCCTGTACCTCAGTTTCCCAGTCTGCAGAAGGAATTATACAGACCAAAGGTGCTTTGAAATCTGTGATGAACAAACATGGTGACTGAGGTAGTTATCCCTCTCCCTGACAGGTACAACATGAAAAGTCAAATCTTATGTAAGAGTAATACCTAATTCTTCCTTTTTTATCAGCCCATCTCAGAGGCCTTTACAATGGAATACAGTATAATTTTATTTGCTCAACAGATTGGAAAACAGAAGCACTGACCTTGGGAAGGTCACATGTTCTGATAGCACTAGAAATAGACCCAAGTCTCAGAAGGCCCAGCCCTGCCTTCTACCCAGTATTTTAGAGATGCAGAACTACTGATTTATAAGAATAAGCTGTTCCAGAAGAAAAGCTCCTGCCTCCTTCCCCTTCTGTCTCAGACTTGATTTTATGCATCAAAGGCTTCATATGCCAGTCATTTTCTTTCTGGAGGCCAAATGTAGTTTTGTGGTGTGACAGTAAGAACAAGCCTTGGTTTTCTTATTAATTCACATCTTAATTCACTGTAATTGAATTATTTTAACTGGGGAAAAAGAATGCTTTCTTCCCTCAGTCTTTTTCTGGCTCAGACTTCAGACTTGAAAAAACACATAGAATTCAGAGACAAATAATAAATCATTTGAAACACTAAGTACCTCTCATTTAAGAAACATGTCAGAAAAAAAAAATTAGCTCTTCCCTCCATTTAAGCCTGAGAACTGTGAACAAGTTGGGTCTTTTTTCAGGAAGTTTGTCAGGTCCTTTTTCTGCTACAAAACATAATGAAAATGAAAACAAAAACAATCAACCAGCTAAATGCAAATCCAATTGATAATTTTCAGTGTAGTTCAAAATAGAAACCTGAAACAAACCATTTGAGTTGATTAAAATGTGAAATGTTTTGTTATTTTTGTTTTCTAATATAACACACATCACAGAAAATCAAAATGGAATACCAGGAAATCAGAATTTGATATCCTTAATTATCTTCCATAATTATATTTTTTTTCAAAATTGTATTTTGTCAAAATTATTTTTCCTTTCCATTGGTTAACTTGAATTGGAATTTTCTGGTAGAAAATTTCTGAAAAGCTTTCTGAAACTATCCATTATGAGAACATCTAGTGGTATCTACACATTAAAAGGAGAATTACTGGGCATCAGCAAACTGTGGAAAGACTGAATAGATGAAGCATTATTAACAATAAAATAATACCTCCTTCTTATTTGTGTAGTGCCTAAAAAACATATCCTGGGACCAATCCCACATGGCGTTTTAGTTTTAATTAAATAACATTTTAGAGACATAAGGGAGAAGAGGTTGGTGACTCGATTAATCATTGTACTACTCGATTTTACATCACAGCATCCCAAATGACTTTAAATGTATTATTGTGATATAAAGCTAGAGTATTGCAGTGGTGACTCGGGATGTAGTTTGGGGGGGGTTTTTTGTGGGTTTATTTTTTATTTTTTTTATTTCTCCATTGACACAGCTGATCTGAGAATTTTCTTACTGCCTTCACTAGCCTCCAGCCATTAGTTTTAGCTTCTTGAGGCTTTTTATTTAACCAAGATCATTTTATTGATCTAGTTCACATTGTGGTGCACAAACAGTTCTGTCCTCACTGAGATGATGAGAGGATCAAATCAGCATTGCTGCTGAGGTGGCTAATGGATGATCCCTATACCTAGAGGGGATGGATACATACTGAAGTTCAGGATTCAGCCCTCAAAACCCTAGCTTGGATGGTTCTGGACATTAACATCTTTAAGTTATTATGTAAAATATACAGAAACTAGAAAGTAATTCACTCTTGTGACTGAGTATATGTGTGTGTATAGATGTAGATGTACGTGTATATGGGGAACTTGGATGACTGTAATGGGAGTAATTAAAAGACAGAAATCAGGCCAGCATCAAAGTAGTGTTTTACCAGACTGGCATTCATTAGCAACACACATTTTCAAATTATAATTTCTTACACTTTATTAGTTTTAATTATTGCATATTCAAATGGTCCTTAATAACTGTCTCTAACATCTGTGTGTATTCAATATCACAGAGCTGATGCCATGTAGTCAGCAGGGATGGATGCAGCCAGGTTTGAGGACTGAGATCTCTTTGATGAGGTAAGCTGGGGCCAAAGTCAAGAGTAATCTTTCTTCCTCTTTTCTCTCATGCATCCATGGTACTTTTATGATCCTTAGAACCTCCCCAAAAGAAAGGGTGAATCTCTTCTGCTCCCGACACAGATTATGTTATTTTCAGAAGCAGGATTTGTTAATTTTCCCAGGTATATTTCCTGCCTGTTCTACGTCCACTGTTAGTATTTTGCGTAGTTAATGCCTTGTACATGATTTTCATTATACCTCATTTATGTAATTACATCACAAAAATCTCCTTTTGCTTTTTGCAGTTCTATGTTACCTTTACATGTACAGTTAGCTGTGTCCACATACTCATACTGGTTATACCATTAGTAGCATTACAAAATGTACAATCTTACAAATAGTTATAGTGTTATAGTGTTGCTGTTTAGTCATTTTAGCTTATGTTTGATTCTGTGCAAACAAATACCAAATATGCCCTTCTCAATCTGCTTTGACTTTATGGGTGCAACAGGCCTCTGCTTTGTCAGCAGGACTTTTATTTAAGAAACATAAATATTTACTCCATAGTTATTCCATAAGCTACATAGATATTTAAAATCAATAAATGTCTCATAACTTCTGCAGAAGTTACTTGAAAATAGTTTACTTCAGATTTGCTTTTAATACTTGGTTTAGGAATTAGACCATCACTTATTAAGTAGGTTTGTATTCTCTGTCTCCTTTGAATGGAAGTTCCTTGCTTATTCCCACAAACAAGGGCTTCTCTGGCTTGCTCTTAGTTGGAGACATTGAGGAAAATCAGGATAATTTGCCACACGATTCAAATAATGTTAATTTTACTGTTTTACCTTCGTTGACATTAATATTTATTTGCATTCTAGAGTTTTAGCATTCATAGCTAGAAAAAAAATTATCATAAACTGTAGTCCAAATCTGCATTATATGGTCATTTAAGATGCATATGATTTGTGATTCATGGGCTTGGTTCTCAAACAGATTCACATTGCGCAGTACTTGCACTGCAGAACCACACAAGTGAACCTTGGAGAAATCAACAGACATCATAGACCCACTATGCTACACTCGTGCAGAGTTGTTGATGCTACCCGAGATCTCATGAACCTGGACAAAAGCATATTCCTTCCATTCTTGCACCAAGAAAAATTAAGTGGTCCTACCCTTTTGTGAAGGCAACACAGCATACCATAGTCCAAATATACCCTTTCAGCATCAGAAATGCTGCACTTTTTTATTTTTATTGCACCTGGTTGTGAGTAGCATCACTAAAATGTAGTAGTGCTTCTCTCTCTATGGGAATGTAACAAATGGAAAGAAATTTTTACAATGAGGGGAGTGAAACACTGGAACAGGTTGCCCAGAGAGGTGGTAAATGCCCCATCTCCAAAAACATTCAAAGTCAGTTTGGATGGGGCTCTGAGCAACCTGATCTAGTTGAAGATGTCCCTCCTCATTGCAAGGGGGTCAGACTAGATGACCTTTAAATGCCCCTTCCAACCAAAGCTATTCTGTGATTTTGTGATTCCAGGGCCACAAATGGGAAATAGCTGTAGGAGGGCAGCTGAGGTGAGTGCTGAAGGACCCACTTCACTTCCCTCTGACACTCTTCATTTTCCTTCCCCATAACACTCTTCATGAAAGTTCAAGTTATTGAAGACAGATTCAATAACTTGTGTACTTTAATTCTAACCATGGAAGGTCAACTAGAGATAAAGCAAAACCAAAACAAATTCAGGTGAAAATATAAGGCTTTTTGTCTGAGCTCCCTTTTATGGTGGATTTCTCAAAATCTAAAGAGATTAAAGGGTAAAGCTACATTTCTCTGTACAATTGATTTATATTTTTTTTAGGTCATTGCTGGAATAGAAAATAATTTGATTTTTGGATTAAACCATTTTCTTTTTTTTTTCTTAATATTGTTTCTGCTTTTTTTTTTGAGAGGAAAGTGGGAAGAGATTACAAATTTGTTTTTGTCTTAATTAAATATTTAAATGATTTAAATAAAATATTTTGCTGCTTTTAAAATAGTCTTTTAGAAGTGAAACAGAAGCAAATCTATGATGGAACATTTCAGCAGTCTGGTGATAGCTTTAGCTTTTAGCATCCAGTCTGAGATACTCATCTAGGCACCCTTACAGTCAGTGGTGAGAAATTATCCATGCAGCTTCTACTAAAATACATGCAAAACAAGCAGAATAGAATGTATTGGACAAATATTATTTGTCACACTTTGTTACAAAGACCCTTACTGTTTACATTCATTTACAATAATACTAACTAACTTTTAGATGACTAATTCTAGATGTGCCTAATCCCATTCGAGGGATTAACTTTGACATCGAGGGGATGTTTATGGTAAAAATATGTTCTTGAAAAAAATAAAGACACAATTTTATATTTTTTTAAGTCTGTTAAGAGTGAACACTTGAAATATTTTAGTTCATTAGTGTATTTCAAGAATAGCTGAATAGAAATTTGTCACCTAGGTGTAGTCAGTTATTCAATATAAAAATAGGAAATTATTTTTAAAGCAGAAGAAAAGCCATCAAGCTGCATCTTCAAAATTTCCTTTGAAAGGATAACTATACAATAGTAATTTTACGTTGTTTTTATCTTACCTTTCAATATTACAGAGGGCTGTTCATTTATTTTCTTTTACATCTCTACCAACATACCAGAGAGAAATGAGGGGTGAAACGAAAGAGTGTTATGCTGATGACTGTCATAAAAGCTGGATTTTATTGATAATATTATGTGTATCAGCAGTTGTATTGTTCTGTATCTTGACTCATAAAAAAATTATGCTTGGGAAGCAATTTTCCTATTTATTACAAAAAATCTTTGAATTCATGATTTTCTGTGAATATTTAGGAATGTTTTCTTCTGCACACTATTTATTACAAACATTTTAAGTGTTATCTATTTTATAAGTTAACATTATCTTGTTGTCATCAAGGAAATTAATCTCTTAAGATCTCAATCTATGACAAAGTAGCATTTAAATTCAGACACTCTGAAGAGCCAAGGATATTTAAAATAGCAATGATTAAAAAAAAGGAAAAAAAGAAATTACATCTTAGTAGCATTGTTGTTGCTAGGAGATTTCAACTACTCTTTATGAGATGTATGCCTCCATTTTTTTTCCTTTAATTAAAAATGATTAATGAATAAATAAACAACTAAAATGCCAACCTTTTAGTAAATTTGTGTAGAAGCTTTCAATGTATAATCTGATTAACAGCAGCAATGAAAAAAATCTTGAAAGCAATTGATCACACTAAGGACAGGGAACAAAAGGTAGATCACGTTTTCAATTGTTCCTTTAACCTGTCAAGCTACACCTTCCTGCTGCTGCAAACAACCACCTTAATTAATATTGGTCACTGTGAAGAATAGGATATAGGGTTAGATGGACAATTTGTCCAATATACTGCAATGTTTATTATGGTCTCCCATTCAGTTTGCCTGTAATTCAAAACTATAATTTAGCTATCACCACCAAGCTCAGTAGATGTAACAGGATTTTGTTACAGCTTAGAAGCTGTCAAGTTTTCACAAAGAAGCTAAAAGACAAAACATTGCTCAGGAAGACCTCCTTGGCAAGTTTCAAGTTTTTCTGCAACAGACTTGAAATTCTCGATTTTATCTTTTTTTCTTTATGTGTTCTTAAATATAATTAAGAAGATATCACAGTGAGATAAATAGATTAACTAATTTAACTTAAAGTTTTATCTTCCAAATATTCAGTACAATTTAGTGATAAAAAATATCAGCCTAATAGTTTCAGTTTTACAAAGGTGTAAAAAACTGAAAATGAGGATGTATTACAAAACCATGTTAGATCATCAAAGCTATAGTCACCTCTACCACTAACGTGAATGTTCTAGACCTTGGAGAATCTTAAAAATAGCCGCCAAAACCTAAAAAGTCTTGTACAATGAAAATTGTTAGTCAGGTGCCCTTGCTTCAATCTTTGCCACTTTCATGTGTTAGAATTAAAAACAGAATAAACAAGCAAGCTCAAGTGTTCCCACAGTTACAGATCACTTGAGGGAGACCTGAGGATTTTTATCATTTACTCATACATTCTTACAGCCCCAGTCATTACATCAGGAGAAAGTGTATAATATTTATTTTACTGACACTTTAAAAGTGTTTTTTGCTCTTTTTGCATAGTTTAGGGCAATAATATGTATTTTATTTGTGCAGTACTTAGCTTTAGAACTCTCTGAAGAAGCTGTCTTGATATTAAAAACAGTATAGAAGCACAGCTGCTAAAAGTTTAAACCTGGTAATCTTGTCTATCCGTTATTCTATAAACATATACAACCATGAATTTTATATGCCATACATCCTTTTACAAATGCAGGTTCTGTAAGTGGTAAAAACAAGACCAAACAACACCATAGTTTAATGTAATTATTTATAAGTCTTTAAACATGGCTTCGTGGGTTTTTTTGGTGGGTGTGTTTTCAGGTTTTTTTCAGTGATTAGTAGGGTTTTTTGGGTAGAGTTGCTTTTGTAGCGTTATTAATATGGAAGCTGATCCCAAAGGACAATGGAGTGTCCACAATTTCCAGTGAATTCTTGGAGAAATGGAGATGCTCAGTACTTTGCAGGGTCAAATCAATATAGAACTAGACATTGTTGGTTATTTGGAGGGTTTTTTTTAGAATTTCTGCACAATGCGAAGAAAGACGCGTAGGAATTTTTTCTCTTGGTGATACCATCTTCAGTTCATTTCAGAGTTTGAAAATTAAAGCCAGAATAATTGATAAAACATAACTTTTCTGACAGAAATACACAATATGTTTTGACCTTTATTTGTTTGTTTCATAAATTGTTAACTTGATATTTTTTCTGAACATCTGTAACTGTATTTAAGAATCTGCTGTTGGCGTACACTCTGCTTTTTGGATTTCAAATGTAAAGACAATGCATTCTAATACTGTTTAGATATGTGCCTTCTCCTATAATCCAAAGATAAACAAATTGAATCAAGGATACAAAATACGGCAATATAGCTCCTTGTTAGCTTTTCCCTTCTGCATTTAGCATAACTGAACACTAAAACAAACTGATAGTATGAAAAAGGAACGAAAAACTAAATCACAGAGGAGAGGCTTTGGATGGGAAGGGTGGGGAGGAGTTGTTTATTTGGTACGCTTGCCCTTGCTGTGATCTTCTGTCTGTTAAGGCAAGAAAATGAGAAGGTGTGTGAGAGTGAAAGTGAGATGGGTGTGGCATAACTTTGATGTTTATGGTAAAAATACTACTGAACTGGAATGGAAGATTGGAGAAATGTATTCAGCCTGAAACATAGTGATAATGCAAAGATATGTTTTCCTTTTAAATTTTATTTTAATAACCAACAGACTTTTTTAATAATATTCTGTTTAGAAAGGACCCTTGCTTTAAACTATAATGAAATTCATCCTAAGAATTCAGAGGTGCTTTGACATCTCTTATGTACACTGTACAAGACAAATACAGTTGTAGTTTTAGGCTTTGAAAGATTAAAGATCTCATTACAAAATTATTATCTAATTTTGCTACACCAAATATAGGATGTGCACTAAAGATGTTTAGGAGCTACTCAGGTGGGGCAATTAAAAACAAAGGCATTCATCCATAAGGGCTGGTTTTATCCAGGAGAGCTAGATTTTCTTATTTTTGGTGGCTAATAGCATTTAGTCTTCATTATTAATAACACAAATAATAACATAGAACCGTAGAATCATTTTGGTTGGAAAAGACCCTTGGGATCATTGAGTCCAACCATCAACCCTACTCCACAAAGTTCCTACACCATATCCTCCAACACCACATCTAAACAACTCTTAAACATGTCCAGGGATGATGACTCAACCACCTTCCTGGGCAGCCTATTCCAATGCCCGACCACTCTTTCTGTAAAAAATTCTTTCCTAATGTTCAGTCTAAACCTACCCTGTTGGAGTTTAAGCTATTCCCTCTCATTCTGTCACTAATTACCTGCGAGAAGAGATCAGCACCAACCTCTCTACAGTGTCCTTTCAAGTAGTTGTAGAGAGTAATCAGGTCTCCCTTCAGCTGCCTCTTCCTCAAACTAAACAGTCCCAGCTCCTTCAACTGCTCTTCATACGATTTATTCTCCAGGCCCTTCACCAGCTTCATTGCCCTCCTCTGCACTCACTCCAGCACCTTGATTTCTCTCTTGCATTGAGGTGCCTAGAACTGGACACAATACTCCAGGTGTGGCCTCACCAATGCTGAGTACAGGGGAACAATCACCTCCCTACTTCTGCTGGTCTCATTATTTCTAATACAAGCCAGGATGTCATTGGCTTTCTTGGCCACCTGGGCACACTGCCGGCTCATAGTCAGCCACTTGTTGATTAGAACCCCCAGGTCTTTTTCTGCCAGGCAGCTTTCCAGCCACACTTCCCCAAGCCTGTAGCAGTGCATGGCCCAAGTGCAGGACCTGGCCCTTGGCCTTCTTGAAGCTCATACCATTAATGTTGTCCCAATAATCCAATCTATCTAAGTCTCTCTGTAGAGCTTCCCTATCCTCATGTGAATCGACACTCCTGCTTAACTTGTTGTAATCAGCAAACTTGATGATGTCTATGTCCTCATCTAGATTGTCAATAAGGACGTTAAACAGAAATGGTCCCAGCACTGAGCCCTGAGGGACACCACTTGTGACCAGCTGCCAGACAGTCGTGCATACGTCTGCATTATTTCTGTTGGGTTCAAACTGTTGGATTCAAGATATAAATAAATGTAGATTAGTGATGCAAAGATCCTGCCACAACAGAACAAATTAAAATGTTATTTAAGGACAACTGAAAAATATTTGTTAGTAGGTCATGCAGCAACTTACCAGGTGCTCTTTAGTACAAATGTACATATAGCTATATAGATCTATGCATATATTTCTATGTATTTATGTATTTATATATATATATTTTCAAGCAGCCTATACATGCAAAATCATAAGCATGAAAAATACAATGGAAATATGTGTAGGGGCTAATAAAATAAAATACCATAAATAATAGTCCCTCAACTCTACCTTAGGCTAAAACCTACCTTTCCAAATGGCTAGATTTTCTCTAGGGAGATAAAAATGTTCATCAAATGTATCACATTCAAATTTTAGTGGAGGCAGGTCTGCTGCTTTATTAGAAGTAAATATATGAGGTTGATTCCTGGCATATGAGTAGGGGCTTTGGGATATCTCCCTTTTCTATCGGACAGTTTGATTCAGTTGCAAAAGTATAAAAGAAAGTATAGACAATCATATGCATATGCTAGATCAGGCCAAAGTAAACTTATTTTTCAATGATTCCTTAACAGGTACTACCCTTACTATTAGTAAGTCCAACAAACAGCACCAAAATTTAATCTGTACTAATGAACAGACAGATAGGCTGTATGGTGGTCATGTTTGATATTCTGTCTTCATGACAACAAATAGTCATTGGATGCTCACAAACTGGATGTTTTAGATCTTAATTTACAAAATACTCTCTGTTTGGGTATGAGCCATCTTAACTAAAATAGCATGTCTCTGCCATGCCAGTTATACCAAACCCAGAAACAGTCAAGGTTGGTTCAGGTTAATGATGATAATTCTGCAGTTAAATGAGTTCATATGTAGACTATACATTCCTACCCCCCCTGCCTCTAGAGTATAAAGGAAACTACATAGACGAAAGGATTTCTTTCCCTTCAGATCCTATTATTTTCAGCACAAACATCACCAGATTTTTTGTTCAGGATTCTGAGCCATGAGAGGGGGGAATGCCCTTATTTGTCTTTGTGTTGTGTTCACATTAATGTGCAAATAAAGCTATTTCAAGTCAATGGACTTGATTCAACAATGGAGTGCTCTAGTTTTAGGTGACTCCAAGGAATGGAGCTGGATTGATTTCAGTGTACTGCAGTGGTTAGCCAAGATCGATATCGGTAACAGCAGTTGTAGGAAGGCAATATCCACAAAAGATTTTCTTCACTGGTTAGGGCTGAACACAGACTCATCTACTCCCAACTTCTACCAACTACCCGCATGGACGGTATTGAATTTTTTTTCCATAACTGCAGCAAATGTTGCTCAGTAAAATTGTTAAACTACAAATAAAAGTTTGCCAGTTGATCTTTATCTGAAACATTGAAATGATAATTCATCATAATATTGTAAGAATTGATTGCATTACTGTAACTGAGGTTAATGCTTCAAAATAACCAGAGCCTATTTTCTCTTTTAATTTCATAATTCCTGAGAATTAAATATCATTTTCTATTCTTTTTAATTAAAAGTCCACTCCACATAAAAGTCTTTCAGCAAAATAGTTGAGAGAATCCTATCCTTCTAATTAAGTGAGAATTTACAAAAGTATTTAGCTGAAAAAATAATAAATAAAATAGCAGAACAGAAATTTAGGCCCACTATAGTACACAGACACCCGTCATTGTTGCCTTTTATTGCCATCTTCTCTAATTGTCTCTGTGGATTCTTAAATGTATTTGTTTTGGGTTCTTTTCCTTTCTACTTCCTGGATTATAGGAATTTTGATAGCTTTCGGTAAGCTGCTTCTTACAGTTCCTTGTGGGTTGCTGAAGGCATTCTCTACAGGCCTCTACAGAAGGTGTTCTTGCATCTTAAGTTGCAACGTTTAAGAAAAAGGAAACAGAATTTATAAAATCCTGTTATTAAAAAAAAACAAATTAAAAGATCAAAAATAGCAAAGAAAAACTTTGTAATACAAGAAAGTAATCTGCCATATCTCACATACAGCAGAGCTGGGGTTTTTTTTGTTTGTTTGTTTGTTTGTTTTTTTAATTAACAAGAAAAAAATGCCAGAGGGCTCTATCCTTGGGGCTGCTAAACTCCACTGCAGAGTGGAACCAAAGCATTGGCACTTGACCTTATCTTTTCACTCATAAATTACCCTGATTGCAAGCATCGGTGGAGCTGAAGAGATGTAGTGAAGCAAGATAGTATTGCCACTGTTTCTCAAGCCTGTCTGACTGAAAACTTGTCTGTCAGAAAATGAGCTGCCCAACTGCAGCTACATCAGTGCCTGACTCTCTGAAGTACACAGGACCTTGGTGTCACTTTAGCAGCTGTTCATGAGATTTGCTGTGTGATCTCATTCTCCTCAATTTAATATGAATCAAAGGCATTCAGTACCTGGCAGGATTAGCTCCCTTGTTTTTTGCACTGATGAAGGATTTATAAATGAAGGATGTTAGAACAAGAAAGGAATAAAAGGAGTAGGGAAGGCATTACTGTTAAAAAGTAAGGCCTATGATGCACATAATAGCCATTTTTAGTTGTTTCATTCATTTTTGCTTACTGTTGAGTACTTAGGGTTTGCAATCACAAGAAAGCAGCGGTGATGGAAGTTGAATAACATTGCTTCCACAAGTCCTCTGGAAATGGTGTACAGCCATGTGCTTAGTGTCTCATGACTAGATCTGGTTGGGAAATAAAATATCTAAGAGGCTTCTGTGAGAAAATGCCAATTTAGCAACAAAAATAATTAACTAATCATTTTGGTTCAGGCAGTATTTAATTTAGAGGAAATAAAAAGCTGTGTGTAAAAATCCTAGTTTGATATTTCACAATAAAAATTTTAGATTTCTATTCCAAAATTATTTTACTTCAAATTGTAGATAGAAACACACACATGAATTAAAAGAATACAAAAGTTTGCAAATCCAGAAGAGATTCTGACTTGTTTTGGAATAAATACTCAAAATTTTGCCTTTTTAGCCTGAATAGAGATTATTTAAAGAAAGAAATGAAACTTTGTTTCATGAGGTAGGTAGCCAGTTTGGGCTATTGTTTGTGCTGGTTAAATTCTTTTGCTGGTCCTAAGAATATCCCCTTTTGTCTTAGTGTTCTACATCAGCTATCAGTGTCAAATCTATTTAAGTTTCTACAAACTCTTTAAGGCTGAGTTGTGTTGTACTTTCTAAGGGTTGAGTAGTGAATTATTTGTCAAGAAGCCCTCACATTCAGTGAACCCAGGGTTTTCTGGAGCACATGGAGCTAATAATGTATCTTAAGCTTCAAATTAAGTTTTGCCGCACTTCTTGTACACAAAGCCACACAATATACCAGTGATTATTGTAGTGCCTTTTGAAGGATTAAAAGACCCTCTAATAGCCATTGACTTTTAATTCTTGTACTGATTAAACATGACTGAGTCAGGCCAAGAAAGAGACATAAATCAGTATTCTGGGCTACATGATATCTAAGGAACAGCCATGTGATCCTCTAGACTATTGGGTTTAGCAGCAGAAATAAAATCAATAATCATAAGAGTCACATGGATGGCAGATTATGTTCTAAACACACATACACACACATATGTACACAAAGGCATTTGGATTGCTCTGTTAATGGCAGATTCTACAGTTAGTCAGGAGTCTTTGTCTGTGGACTTTTCCATTTTGTGAAGGATTAGAGAGTTTTCAGGATTCTCTGGAAGCCTGCAAAACCACATAAATATCTTTGGGACACCCAACAGAAGAGAGAAATTGCTCCTATTTTTCAATATGAAAAAAAAATCTGGTATCAGAAGGTACCCACAGACAGATACATGAGCACACATAAATCAAGAATTTCCTGAAACTGTATATCAAAACAACAAATATCAGCTGACAGAAAATGTTTTATTTGAAACATTTTGGATCACAACATTTTTTTACTGTCTTTCTGTTGCTATCACATCAGTAGAACCTGAAGTAATTTAATTCAATTAATTACAACAGTTGGGGTTGTAAGGTTTAAAATTATTTTCGTTTTGACTTTTGTTTTCTTCTTGTTATCTGCAAGACTTTAACACATTTCTGACTCCTTATTCTGACTCCTTTCTGACTGAAATATTGGCTAATACTAGGGACTGGTGCTTGCCGTGTGCATGGAGATAAGCTTTTCATAGTATTTATCCAGAACCACATATATAAATATACATTTTCCATTTCTTTCTGGATCTGTTGAACCCGAGATTAAGGACTTGTTACACCTAATGTGTGTTATTTTTTCCCCCACATATTCTAGTAATATTGGAGAAATGGAGTAAATAACAGATCAGGCCCTATGTTGCTAGGTAACATAACATCTATGCATATATCTGTTTCCTGTAGGATTATGATCTAGCCCTCTTCTCCCTTCTGATTTTGTAAAAGTATTCACCCAACATAATTTGGATGCTTTGCAAGTGATTGTGACAAAGGGTATTTATATTAAATCTAAAGGTTTTCTGTAAAGAACTCAGCTCTAGGCGCTTAATTACACTTTCTTTTTTTTAATTTAGCTACAGAAAAACTACTCTCTAGCTTTTTTACATGCTAGTGTGTGGATGCATTTCCTCTGTCTCATATGTACAACAATACATAGTTGTACAGGAAAATAAATAAAGACAATGCAAAGAATGTATAATTCACAAATTCGTATTTAAAGTTAAAAATCCTTATCTTTCTGTGCAAATGCTAGCAAGCAGACCTATAAAACATCCACTCATCAGCTCAAGCATAGGAGTGTTGGGGGAAAGAAAGACATTCCTTATTATTAGCAAGTTACTGAAGTGTAAAATATGCAATCCGATCAAAATTAAATTTGGGATTTTTTTTATTAAAAAGTAGAGTAAGAAGGTAGGTAGAAAACAAGCAGAGATTAATCCAATGTGTCGGAGGAATATTTACTTCCCCATGGATGCTAATTAAAACCTAAATATAGATATCATACTACCTGGTGAAGCTGAAGTAAAGAAATGTGCAGATTATTTTAATAAAAGGATTTATCTGTCTAATGCATACCTATGTTTCCATTTACCTGTGGTGACAATTTCACTGTTGGGTAGATTTGAAGAAGAGCATGACCTATTGTCATTAGCAAGGCTGGTTAGCATAATACAGGACACAGAACAGTAATTGCTACTCTCTAGCTTTTAGCTCCAGTTCTGACCAACAACACATATTCAACTTAACCTTGGCAAGAAGAAAAGAGAGAAAAAGTAAAATCACAAGATGAATTGTAGAGTTTGGGCTTTTGACTGCTATCACGGTACATATCATCCACAAAGCCCAGCCTGAGGCACTTCTAGAAGTTTTGAAAAAAGTTTGCATTCTGGAAGCAGAAACAGGGTACATATAATTCTTACAGCAGAAAGTATATTCCCTATGTTTATCAAAATAAGATATGTATATCAACATGATATCAGTTTGGCTTGCCTAAGCTCTCTCCTGAATGATTAATGAGGAGAATCAGACAACATATGGAAGGAAGGAAGGAAGGAGGGAATTAATTTTGTTTCCTTTCAGGATATCAGAGATTTTTTTTGTCTATTTATAATTTTCACTCCCTCTATTAGATTAGATAGAAATAATCAAATTCTTTTTTCTCTTAGGTTCCATGAAGATTAATTTTCTTTTACCTTTCTTCTTTTTGTTTACTCTCCCTCCAAAAAAACCCAGAAAGCTAGCTTGCAGTCTTGGCCACTGACCTTCATGGGGAAAAGAAGAAAAGACAGCACTGAAAAGTAGAAGGAGATTTATTATTTCTTGTGAATAGAAACATTGTTTTCATTAGCAGAATTTCCCTTTCTTTATGTTTCTCATTTTCTTTCCCTGTTTCCTTACACCATTCTCCTTGGCTTGAAGACTACAACTGCAAAAATCAAAGAGCAAATAAGCCCTCTCCAACAAAGGTTCTGTCCCCTCTTAATATACCTTAATCCCTTTGGTACCCTCACCTCTCTGAAACTCTGCACTGAAGACCACATGGCACCACCTCAAAAAATCATTTTTTCCACAGAGAAATTCTAATGCTTAGGTTATCCTGAAGTCCATCTATCCTTTTTCTCTTCACTTTATGAAAGTTAAATGATATCCCACAGTAGTCATTGTCTGAACAAGAGGATGAATAAGATTCCCTCAAAGCACTTTGCCCTTACATGTGGTTATGCAACTGTGCTCATCTTAATCCCTTGATCTTTTTGTTCAAGTATTAAAAAATTATCCACATATTTTAGGTTAGTTACATTTCATATTTTTTTTCCAAAAGCCCTACAATTAAAGATTTCCGGTGAATCATTAATGATCAGAAAAACAGTCAGAAAAATATCACTCTTTTGATGTTGAGAAGCAATTAACATGTAGCATTTATCTGACACTTATTTTGAAAGCCATCAGATTGGCCCATATGAATAACAAAGTCTAGACTTCATCCTTTTTTATATCAGACTATATATTTATTCATTTATATATGTATAATGTTAATGTCTTAATTCTTCAAATAACATGAATGTCCTTCTTTAAGAAGCATGTTATGTAGTACTTCAAAAGTAAATTTGAAAGAACACAGAGTGTATCAAGTTTTATTTCACACCTGCACACCTTTAAAATACAGTTTGGCTATTCATCCCTGCACCTACATAAAATAGCTTCTGAAGAGTTATGTAATAACACTTAATTTTTACATTGTTAGATAAACTAAAAGAGGAGAAGTAACCTTGCAATAGATATTCAAATAATCTCCTGCACAGTGAAATTTTAAGAATTGAATAACCATGTATAATTTTGAATTACTTAATAGTTCATGTAATTTGTGAAAGCCAAGCTTCATAATAGTGTCTTTAAAACCAACCCTTTTAAAATCTGCTTTCCTCTTCTCCTAAATAGAGTGCACATCATGCAAAATTAAAACATTTACATCATACAGAGCAACAGACAGATTTGAAATATAAAGTGCAATTCATATTCAAGGTTAGTTTGAGAGTGAATGTTGGAAAAAATTCCAAACATAAACCTAACAAATATGCTTAACAATAATTACAGTCCATGTTTACTCTCAAAACATTCTCTGCTTTTTGCTCAGCATGAAACATCACATTATTTCTCCATGTGACAAAAATATATAATGTAAAGCATTTTTCCATCATATGTAGTTCAGCTTCTGACACAAATCAGGCAAAAAGGAAACCAAAGCCAGCAGCATATGGGCAAAATGAATAGATATTTACGAAGTCTGGGTATGTAGCTCATAAATGCCTTTTTTTTATTATTTCATTTCAAGAAAAAGAAAGAGCAAACATTCATTTTAGCCTTGCATAAGACTAAATATTTGTCAATTTGGCAACTGTCTCCCATTTTGAATAGCTGTTTCTACCACAAATAAAAAGGCATGAATTGAGGTTATTGAAAGAATCACTAAATAGGAAAATATTGATCCTGGAAGGAAGATGAGTAAATTTTCCTTTCCTTATCTCCACACTCTTAGGTGTTAAGGTTTATTTTTTGTGCTCTTCCTCATTTTATATTTTCCAGCAATCTCAGGCAATCATAATTATTTTTCATAAAATTACTTTAGTTGTTAGTCTAAATCATCAAAATGCAGTGTGTTCTTTTAATAGGATTAGCCAATCCTAGTTCCAGTATTTTTTTTATAGCACATATCAAGCCATAGAAAAGAAAAAAAATAATTCAGGTTGCTTCCATCTTTCTCACTACCTTCTGAGATTAATATTGTAAATGGCTTCCAGTTTAAACATCTGTTTTGATCTGCAGACCCATTCTACTTTGCAATATAAATTTGAAGAAACATTTATAAGAATAGGAGTTATTATCAATATTATAAAACTCTGTCAGACAGTGATTGATAAATGGAAAAAATGCAGCTTCCTAGCATCTATTCCTAAATAAAAAACATACTTTCCTGTCATTTGCAATTTCAGATTTATTTTGCATAGAATGGCAGCTGGCTTATTAAAAGCATGTATGTTGAATGTTTTGCTGCCCTCACCAGGACAGCATATAATTTTGCATTTTATTTGGCAAACTTCTATTTAAATGGACCTTAGTCGTATTCCTTGCAATAAATCAACTGCAATGAACAGTATAGTGATTTCCGTCATGTGATATATATATATACATATACAATTGCTATCAGCTCAAATTGTTTTAACAGAAATTAGGAGAGATCCAATTGATCAAAGACATTCAAAAATATGGAATAAAAACAAACTTCCTGAAAAAGTCTAAGGAAGATATTTAAAATCTATTGATGAAGAATAAGAAAAAAAGTGATCATTAAATATAAGCTTTCCTTGTGCAGACACATCTTTCTGAAGAAAAGCTGGGATGCAAAACTCACTGTTTTATCCTCAGTATTTACATCTCTGATCATTCTATAAACAGAGGAGAAAAACATCAGCTTGTTAGTAAGAAAGTGTTCAGCTGGTGGCAGAAGCATATCTCTAATCAAATCAGCAGAAAAAGTTCATTGCCATTAGGACAATATTTTACAGAATTTATAACTACATTACTATAGCATTTCCCTCTGGCAATGAATTATATATACATTGGCACATAAAATGCCCTTTGTGGTTGTTGCTACCTGTAGACTTTTCTTCAAGTTCACATAGTTTAAAAGTTTCATAGAATTGAGAACCTATTGCTTCTGCTTTAAGCTAGCTGGTGAGTCCATGTTGTATTTCTTGATCATTAAATTACTTGATTTTTAACATGATTGAAAATTTGTCATTCAAAACAGAAATTGAAAAAAAATCTTTACTGAAATCCAGATTCTTCCTGTAATAAATCTTCTGTTATTTATGAAGGTTATAAAGCAATAATCTTAAAAAAAATACAGTGTTTTTAGAAATAAATTTTTAGCCTCAGTTTGAAATACAAGAGATAAAAGCAAATACATTTCCCTAGGCAGATAATTGATCATTAATGGATAACGTGAAGTTCAACAGTGAGTGATAAACATTCTCTTGCCTTGCTTTTTTTTCCACTGAAATAAAACCCTTGCATGAGAATTGACAGATCTTCTAACAATTTCCCTAGTCTGAGAAATTGTGAACAAGCCTTCAAGGTATACTAAGGACCATGTTTGCCCTACAGTACACAGAAACTAAAATACATGTTCTAATATCAGATGGATCAGCCTCCAAAATTTTTCATAATTTTTTGTCTGTATGATATTACTAAAACTAGAAGAAAAACTAGAAGAAAAAGTGTAAGACTTTATAGTTATTCTCCTGTAACTGCATAGCACACCAAAAAAAAAAAAAGTGAAGATGAAATCCTCAGATATCTCTGAACAGCTTATTGTTGAAAGATAGATAGAACATCTTTTCCATACAAATCTATCTTCAAGGAGCTCATATAGCTGAAATGCTAATTTTGGTATAACTCCTTCCAAACTTAATAATACACTAAATTTCACCATCTAAATATCTGTTTCCAATCTAGGACAACAAAAAGAGACATTGTCTTCCCAAGTGATGCAAAGAGACTCCAGGATGAAGGACCATAGGTTTTGTCAATCCCTGGGTCTGGTCCTGATGAAGTCATAAGGGTTGTACACAGTAGCTTTGGACTTGCTGCCTGTACAGCAAGCATAACAGTCATCACACAGGATCTCTAAATCAGCATAAATAATTTAGAAAAGTTCAGCTATGTCACACCCACACATATACTCCCTCCCATTTCCAAACAGCTGAATAGAATACAATATTTTCATATTTTTCTTAAAGATTGCAAAGGAAACTTTATAATTCCCAATGAATGTGCTCAAATTAGCCACATTTACTTTTTTTTTGGTTTAACAGGATGGACTTCAAGGGCTGCAAGTAGAAGCTGGGCTACAGGTTGGGAACTTCCTGCCATATATATTTAAAATGAAGCACAAATGTATCTTGCTTTGTTTGTTTGTGTCACCTTGTCTACTCCTTTCACTTAGCCATCACAGTATTTGCATATCTGCCTCTGGAGGATTTTCTTCTAGCAGTAGCATCTAGCCTTCAAGATGAGTTCTAGAGGTATTTGTACAGATTTTCTTCACTTGCCTCTGTCTTTCCTATCTGCTGTCTAAGCTGATTTTTGTTTCCTGTCTTCAGTTCTTTTCTTCCAAGTTTTTGGTTGAATACACTGGTAAGTGTACTTTCTAGCCAAATATATCATATAAATTGCTTTGTAACTGCTTTTCTGGTTTGGGAATTTTACCTTGGGTTTGGTTTAGTTTATTTGTTTGTTTGTTTTCTCCTCTTTCCCCTTCTCCCCCTCCAATTCCTTAATATCTGCAACATTATGTGACTATATCACTTCCAAAAGGTATCAAAATGCGGTATACTTCTTATCACTGTCTTCTTTCCTCAGCCTACAGGAGCCACTTAAAAAGGTGACTAGGAATACAGTAATACTAATTCAAACACATATATGGTTCATGACTTTCTTGCTGGCAGTGAAACAAGCATGACAGTTGGTGTTAATGTCCAGTAAATTTGAAAGCTGAGCAGCAAAAATTGACACCTGACATTTTAGATTGGGTTGAAAGACATCTGATGATCCAATAATCATCAGAGGAAAAATGTGCTTGTTACCACTGACCTGGACTTTTCTCTTATTGATCATGTAGAAATGAAAAGTATGGGGTTTTTTAGTTACCTTTGATAAGCATCCCTGAAATGTTTCTTATGGTTTACAGTTAAACTATTGAGCTCTCATGATACTATTAAACAACATAATAAAGGAATTTATGAGCACGTAACAGCATAATGAGTGCATTTGACTATAAGAGTAGAAGATAAATACACATCCCAGGACAATTTTCCCCCATATAATTATCATAAGATTATATAGGAGTAGCAATGTTCCACAACATGTTTGTGTTTCTTTTTGCCTTATCATTTTTTACTTTAAAAAAGTAAAAAAATTAAACTGAATAAATTTTACCATAATCTGCTAGCTGAACTTAAAATATGTCCTGTCTATTAATGAGTTACATTAACTGTACTATGCTGATTTTTACTGCACTACTATTGTACTTAGTACAATATGATGATATCATATCACATATCACAATATGATGTGATATGTGAGAGCACATCTGAAAATTATACCATGCATTCCAAAGACAAGTTATACTTCTGAATGGAGACTATTTCTTATCCATTGGAAAGAAAGAGCCAAATAATGTTTAGGTATCAAAATTTAGATGCTGCAACATCTAATGGTAAGACATGAAAGATGAAGCCAGAGTCATGAGTAAGGTCTACACATGCTTTCTAATGTATACAGAGAAAACATAACATTGTATGGCTCATGAAGATGGGTTTTTCAGATTGCCATTTTGGATTTAGGAGTCTGATATTACTGAAACCTGTGTTCTTGTTTAAGATATTTTTTCTGTGCATTGATTTAAGTTTTATCTTTTCCTTTTTTTCTTCTTTTTAATAATAAAGTACTGCCTCCAAATCAACTCTTGTCAAAGAAATCAAAGTTTTATAGGAAACTGCTTCTTTGTATTTTCTCTGAAGGTGAATTATCATTTGGGAGTAAAAGTAAGAAAGTAGAGAATAAAGTGATAGAAAATATAACAGAAGACAACATAATACAAAGTAATAAAATAGAAATTAAAGCTTTTGCTTGTGTAGGAACCTACACAAATGAGCAAAGGAACATCATGTTTTCTGATCAGTGTGTTTCCAGTCCCCTAGACACCAGCATGGTTCTGATGATCCTCCTCATCAAGCACACAATCAGTGTCCCTATTATCTGCTGCTAATCTTTTATGCCTAACCTTTAGCGCCTAAACAAGTGTCAGGATTTAATGGCCTGATTGTGTACCGTTTCAGGTGCCCTGCTTCTGAGGGACATTGGCAGTTTTGATACAATCTCCATGAAGGCCTGAAAATGGGCAATGGAAGAGCTTGTGACACTTGTGTATGGGCCACACTTAGCACTGTCCCACTCTCACACTGATCATCAAAGGTACCACATACTGGAAAAGGATATCTTGGGATCTGTAACTTTTCAGATACTTTTAGCCCTTGCTTAATATAAATAGAGTCACTTTTTTGTGGTTAAGCCAATTCTTTGCCAAGATTTTTTTTTTTGCTTACTGCTTTATTATCCTAAGAGAAATTAAACCAGAATGCTGCTATGCTCAAAGCCTGCTTGTTGGTGGGAGGTGCATGTGTGAATAGCTAATAAATAGGAGATGCAGATGGTGAATTCAGGCCTGAATCTCAAACTGTGACTCATACAAAAGGGATTAAATAGCATTTTATCTACCTAGACACAGAAAGAACAACTGAAATTTTGATAATGAACGTCACCGAGTTATTTGCTTGAGCTTAGGGACAATATGAATAATACTCTTGAAAATAGTGATCATGGATCTGAAAGAGCTTATGGAGTATATAAAAGGAGCCTGTGAAAGACAAGTGAGAAAAATTTGTCCACTAATCCAACTGTGAGTAGGTTTAATTTTTTTATAAAAGGTCCTGTCAAAATTCTGTAGAGGTTTGTAGACTGAAGTAAGCTGAAAGCCGCTCTTGCAGAGGAACATAGACATTATAATTGTTAACATTACTTGGGAGAAATGGGCCCAAAAATAAAGGAAAGAACTGAAATATTTTTAGTCAATATGGAAATTATAAAAGCTTTTTAGATTCAAACTCAATTGCCATCAGTTATGATTCTTGACTATATCTTTTGTATACTAGAGGAACTAAGGACCATTTTTTAACTTTTCATGCACCTGAAGTGATGATGCTGCTTTTACCTCAAAATCAGCAATAGTTAATAGCTTAAGCAAGCAGTATGATCCAAGGATAACAGATATTCACATTTTACAGTTCATTTATCTTCTTAAAACTTCTAAAACATCTTGATGACTAGTATTGAATCTTTTGTACCATATCTAATGGTGTCTTAAATTGAAATAAAAATCTGCACTTAAAGTACTGAAATCACAAATAATATTGATAGTTTTCTTCATAAAAAGAAAGGCTAAATCTTTCAAAAGCAAGACACCAGTGATTTTTACCACATATTTTAGCAAAACATAGATGACCAGACTGAGAAATCTGCATCCTATTAAAAATAATGAGAACTAGATGTCTAAAATCCAGTATGGATCTGTACTTTAAATCTTGAAGATTCACAGAAATATATTATTTTAATGAGGTAAAAATCAACACAGAAAGCACTTAAAGGAAGTTAGCCTAGAACAACAAAATATTGAGTTAACAAAGAGCAACAGAATATGTAGTGCTGTCTCCAAAGATCAATTCTTATCAAAGCTCAACCTGAGTGAAAGCCTGTAGTAATAAGTTCTCGAACAACTTCTTCTGAAGATCACTAAAAACAATTTTTCCATGCTGTTTCAGAACTGAGGTTTTCTTACTGAGTACATTCTAGTGGCAGCTTACTCACTTTTAAATTAAGGCTCTACTGAGCCACATGTGAGAAAATTTGCTGTGACTCAGAATGCATAGGAGGATATATTCTGAGTGCTTTTGCCAGCCAAAGCTGTGAGACTCTCCCAGAAAAAAAAACGTAACTACTCTGGTAGCAGCTGATGATCATATAGAGGATTTTAAATATTCTCTGGAAAAGTAACCAAAAATGCACAGCCAATGAATATATAAAAACTAAAATAGAAATATTCTCCACAAAATGAACAAAATTTCCAAAATATACATTTAGACTATACTCTGAAACCAACATAGATATTGGAGCAATATTGGCAAAGGCTAGCACTGAGATGTAGCACTTAATATGCTAGTTGCTCTGAGCTGCAGTAAGTTGTCTTAGAAATGGCTCCATGATGTTGGGAAGGAAAATAGCGTACATTGGTGCACCAGAGAAATGTATCAGAAAGAAACATTTACAAATCTTTAGGAAGGCATGGTGTCATCTAAATGCATAAAAAGAATTGAATTTTCAGTCAGTAGACAGTAATCCTCTGAATTCCGTGGTAAGAATTTCTCATGGATGCAAAAATTACATAGCTTCAAAAAGACCATCTTGAACCAATAAAAGCCCAACATTGGGGGGGCAAAATGTGCAAAACAAAATCCAGCTCAAGAAATAACTATAAAATGGAAAAATGTTTAGGTGGGAATATCAAATATACATATTTGCTTTTCTTACTTATCCCTAAGGGTCTGTTTATGGCTATTGCTATGTGACCTGTCTACTGATGACTTTAGGTTTGATTCTCTATCCTATTCTTACAGCTTCAGTGGCAATGTAATCAACTAGTAATAACAGAATATCAAACACAGACCTATTGAAAAGATGCAAGTTACAACTACTACATCTATAACCTCCCTTAAAGGAGTCCCATTCATCATTTCTGCAAATATATCTGGTAATGTAAAAGTATCATCAGGATCTTATATGAATTGAATTGTAGCCAGTAACAACTTGGCAGTACCCTGCTGTCACAAAGCAGAAGAATATCTTTGTAGCTCTAATATGTGGAAATCTATTTTTTTTTAATGGAAACATATTTTATAGCACAAGATGACAAACTTCACTCAAATTTTGCATCTGTCTGTTACTCTGAAGTCATGTCTCACTTGTTCTGTGTGCTGGAAGTATGCAGTTCTCTTAACGGTTTTGGTGTAGCATTAAACAATGTAAGTAGGTAGAAAAAATTAAATAATTTTAGAAGTCCTACTTATAAAAAATCTGCTCTGTTATAGGAGAAAGGAGATAACTGAAGGAGAAAGAAGAGGAAGAAAACCTCTACAGCTTTGATGTGGTTAAAATTGATACAGTGGTTTGAAGAAGGATTCTAGAATTTCATAAATAAACTCTATCAGAAATAAACTGTTTAACACAGTGGAAAGATATTACTACTGATCATATTTTACTGGTAAAAGTATTTCACTATTAAGTGTGTTTTTCAAAATAATCTCCTTCATCATGTCAGTACAGAAAGGGAGTTAAGTTTTTGCATTGTATTTTTGAGTAAGAAGCAAAGCATTTAAAGATTCACAACTCGTGCATGTACTTTTAGGTTAACAAACAAGTGCTTTTGTCAAGCAGCAATTTAATGTCTGCATAGAAATATGTCTAAACCGAGCATTTAATGGTGCTACCAAGACCCCACAGTTCAAATATAAACAACATACTACCAACAAGCAATGGCTTTGACAAAAATGGTGGTACTAGAGACAGATTTTCTGTAAATGGTTGAGATTAAAAGATAATAAAATAACTAGAGCAAGGATGTTTCTAGTAATATAAAAAAATCTAAAAAAAAAAATCTAAAAGCTCCAGAAAAAGCCATGGAGACTTGTGGAATCTTGTGGGTTGTTTTGTTGTGCAAAAATAATTATAAAAGCACTAAAGATTGTTTAAACTCAGCAAATTTATAGTATCAAATATTTTGTTCTTAACTTTGCAAGAAATTAATGTCAGAGTGATTGAAGCTAGACATGGCTCCACTGCATATAGTTTCCTAAAAAAGCAAAGCTCAACAGATAGTGTACTCTGCATTTTAATGTCTACTGTCTTTAAAGTGCTCCTTGTGATGCCATCACAGTAATTAGAAGTTACAGATAATGCTGCCTTTTTTGTTGATAAATTTCCAAAGGGAAGTTTTAATAAAGCCACGGGAAGGAGACAGAACAAAGATCAGCCTTTGAATAAATACTTTCTTAGAGGACTTAAAATAATTACAGTGACCATAAGGAGAACCTAGAGGCCACTCTTCCAGTTTAGGCAGATCAGTTGTTAGAGAAATGAGGGACAGCTGTTGTCATCACAAAGGTCTCAGGTAAAGCCAAGAGGTGTGCTGGATGTCAGTTAATGGCAGATATGTTTGCCAGAACCTGAGAGCAGAACAAATAGCATGAAGCATGAGTGAAGTTAATCTCTTCTTGCTAATATTGCTAAAATGTATTTCAAAAGTCAGAGTAGACTTATAGATAGATAGAGACGCATACACATGAACACACGCACACACACACACAGAGTTCATATATTGTTGGAAATAAAGATTTGTGTTTCAACCGAATTCAGAACTGGCCTGTTCCTGATGAGTTCGTGTTTGTTGTCAATATATCTTAAAAGAAAAAATAAATAGCAAGCTCATGAACCATGAGGAAATAGTCTGTCACATCTAAGTAAAAGAGGTCAGTCAATACATTTTACCAAGGTCTTTGTGTTATTTGCAAAGGATGTAATAGTTGTTTAGGATGTTTTGATCGATACGTTTGACACAGTGAGCATTTCAAAATCATATCATCAGTCTAGAATTCTCCAAAAGGATTTCTGGGCCTTTTCTTTTACATAACCTTAGGTTCTAATGTCCTTTCTGAATGTAACAAAGGATTTCAGTATTTCTATAGTGATAGCTGTCTTGTATCTGTAGCTGTATCCACATTCCTCTGAGAATTTCTTACTCAGCAGTACGACTCCTTTCTGCTCAAGTCCATGAGGATTTTTATTTATTAGTTTTATATTACCCACGGTATGATTAGTACTTTGCAGAAACACAGACACTCTAACAAAGTAATCATGTATTAAATGACTTCAAATGTAGCACAAAAAAGGGGGGGGAATAAGTATCAGAAAAAACATGGAAATTTGAGCTACAGTGTTGTTTTCTTTTTCTTTTTTCTTCATATATACTTCATTTCCTTCCTCCCCTTTCCCCCCCCCCCCCCCCCCCCCCCCCAATTTCTGCATACATACAGCAACATATATTCACATGGACATTCTTTTAAATTCTTTACCTCTAAAATGTTCCTGCTTATCCAAACAATATTATATATTGTTAGGATATTCTAAGAGTTTGTCCATGTAGCTGAATGTATATTAAAAAAATATACACATGCACATATATATATATATATGTACACATTAATTGCTTAATGAAATGATACACAATTTCAGTACCATTTCAGGTATCTTAGACTATCTTGCCACTCCAGAGGGTATGTTTTTCTCTTAAAACCTGTGTCAGCAAGATGCCATACAAGTTAATAGGCTTCTTAGACATATACAATGTCTAAAAAGGATGAGACATACAGATATCCTTGCTTTTTCTAAAGTTTCTTTGTTTCTTCTAACTTTTAAAATTCCATGAACCTTCAGGCAACAGAGCAGTTGTGATCATATTAAAAAAAAAAAAATCCTATTCTTGATTTCATGTTACCAATTTAAGTGCCTAAGAATTAGATGTCTGAATCTTAGTTAGGCACTTCGTAATTCTTTACAGGCAATGAAGAAAGCAGGCATCTCTGGGACAGACACTTTTAATTTATTATAGGTAGGTAAAATGAGATGAGCTGTGTTCTGAAGGCGTCTACTTCTATTGACTATACAGAAAGCTTAAGATAACTAGCTCAGGCTTAAATAGATGATTTTATACTTCTAATTTATGACAGAGTGAATCTTTTCCTTGCTTACCTTCTTATTTTCCCAGAGAAAGGTTTACACTGCATGGATGTAGAACTATCAAGACTACCTAGTTTTCTCTTCACTGGTTAATATGAGTTATCTTCTCCAAAGAAGTAAAAGATACTAAGGTGTGGTTTAGAATATCCACAACTTGCAAGATTTCTTTCCCATATTGCTTCTGCAAAGAAAAGTTCAGTCTGAAATAAAATTTCTAAAAAATTTTAAAAGTTGTGATTTTAATGAACATACCAAGGTTGAGTTGTTTTCCAATTGCTTCTTCACTCACACACTATTCTCCATAGTACTGAAACATGAGACTTGCGAAGCAACACTAGAAAGTTTTCCTTTTTCTTATTTTATGTCCCATCCTACTCTGTTTTTAATAAAGTGGAAAGTACATACAAAGAAATTTGTAGAACTACAAAGTTAATTAAAAAAACAACACCACAAAACTATTATGCCTTTCATTGGTTTTCTTCATGAATAACTGCAGTGGTAATCTATTAATCTGTTCAGTTTGTCTGATACATTGGAAATATTGTTGCAATAATAATAAAAAAGAAAGAAACTGTTCTGCTACAGGCAGAAGAAAACTATTGCCAGAAAAGTCTCCTTTAAAATCCTATGAAACAAATTTAACTTTAGCAAAAGACAGGTGCTTGTTCATGTGCAAAGAAAATAAGGTAATGGTGGAGCTAATTTAGAAGAATTAATGTAAATTAAGAAGTACCTCCAGTAGGATGTGAGAGAATAAAAAAACCACAAAAGTATTTTGGATAAAGAGGACAACGATGGACACAAAAAGAATCATGAGAGACAATTTTGAGGGTTTATCTCACTTCATACAGGGACCAGCCATGTGTTGCCTGAGACAGGCGTGGCGACCTGGTTCAGGGACGGCACGGCGACCAACCCTGGGTCATCCGGTCCATCAGCTCGCAGACACAAACGTGGTGGACGGCAAATGGCA
>BJBW01002913.1:0-69496 GCA_004320125.1 Scolopax mira | reverse complement strand
AACAATATGCTGTTAATTTCAGAGTTTCGTTAGTTAGAAGAGGCCCAATTGGAAAAGTAAAATTACTGAATAGAAAATTAGTTCTGTTTTACCTCAAACCAGGACACAGATCTTTTCCTGCCCATGTGAACATTTATGTGTTTTACTGAATCATAGAATCATCTAGGTTGTAAGGGACCTTAAAGATCATCTAGTCCAACCATCAATCTAACTCTGACAAAAAAATAAATAATAAATAAGAAATAAAAATCACTAAACCATATTCCTGAGGATCATGTCAACCCATCCTTTGAACGCTTCCAGGATGGTGCCTCAACCACTTCCCTGGGCAGCCCATTCCAATGCTTGATAACCCCTTCAGTGAAGAAATGTTTCCTAATATCCAATCTAAACCTCCCCTGGTGCAACTTGAGACCATTTCCCCTTGTCTTATCTCCTGTTACTTGGGAGAAGAGACCAAACACTGCCTCTCTACACCCCCTTCAGGTAGTTATAGAGCATGATAAGGTCTCCCCTCAGCCTCCTTTTCTCCAGGCTGAACAACCCCAGCTCCCTCAGACTCTCCTCATGGGACTTACTCTCTAAACCCCTCACCAGCTTCATTGCCCTTCTCTGGACCCGCTCCAGCACCTCAATGTCTTTTTTGTGGTCAGGGGCCCAAAACTGGACACAGTACTCGAGGTGAGGTCTGAAGTTAGAGATCTGAAAGAAATGCCACCAGACTTCATTATGATCTGCTATCACATTGTTGATATCTCAGTGTTGGAGCTAGATAAAAACCCATTTCTGATGCTATCTCTTCGGCTGTCTCAAGTGTTATATGAAATTACTCTGGTTTGTAGGTTATCTGGAAATATTCCACGATTCCATTTGTGCCAAGCGATGAAAAATAATAACAGTGTTGTGACGTTCCATATAAACAAACCACGTTAACTTAACTCTTCATACTTCCTAAATTAGAACTGCAGTAATATCCAGGAATTATGGATATTTTCCAGTATCTGTAACCTCCATGAGTTCTCATGATTTACTTTAAAGCAAGAGAAACTAACTGATTTCCAAAGTTTACCTCCGTTATCCTTGATAACAGGAAGGTAAACAGTGTCAGTTTTAACTACGACTGTCACAGCTTGGAAAGCTCATTTGTCAAACAAGTTTTTGCTCCTCTTACAACATGAGCAAGGAGTTTCATCCTCTGAAACACTGAGCACTATTTATAGCATCTTAAATACAAAGCACCGAGAAAGGGCAACCAATGGAAAAAATAACAGTAGTCAAGAACCGAGGGAAAAAATGATTCAAGTGGGAAGGTAATTGGCTTTTGTCTGTAGTAGGCCTTTAAATCAATAGTTTTATATTGTTAGGTGTAGTAAAATTTTCAAAAGCAATAGTTATACAATCTAATTTTCTAAAAATAATGATGTTGGAACTGCTGGAAACCTATGGTGGAAAATCTAAAAGTCAGAGGTAATTTAGGGAGAGTAATCATGACACTATTTCACAATCCCGAGGAAGATTTCCTGGAATGATAAAGGATGAACAATATTTTTCTTAAGGAAAGCCTGACCTGGAGAGTTGCAAATAATTTTGCCTGTCTTTGATAATGAGAAAGATATTAAACCAAACAATTAACACTCCATTATAAGTAGTGAGGGGATAAAGAAACTAAGAGAAGCCAAACAGATTTTTCAAGAACAAATTTTGTCAATTCAACATGATTTTCTATGTTAGCAAATTAAACAGCTGAGTGTTTTAAGGAGAAGCAGTAGATATATTTTGATGATAACAGAAGTTTTGATGTTGTTGTATGTTACTTTCTCTTAAATTGAGGAGATGTGGTCCAGATTAAATCAGAGTTAAGAATAGTTATCAATGCCTTCACTTATAGATTGAAAAGTTGTTTTAGACAGAATCCTTATACAGGCCCATTTCTTTATTTTGTGCTTCTGATAATGAGTCAGATAAATATAGACTACGCTTAACAAAATTTCTCTATTTTATCAACCTGGGAAGGGCTGCAAGCATTATAAGGGATAAAACTAGAAGGTAAAATTATCCTGGTAATTTGGAGAAATAGCCTGAGATCAACAAGAAGAAATTCAATTAAGAAAACCACAATTAATAAATGCGCAAATATAAAGAAAAGAATAACTAACTTTATGAATGCTGGTAAAAAAGAGAAGGGGGAGAATTGTAAGACAATAGTTGCATGTGGACAAAGCCAGTTACCCACCAGAATACTGGGGGTAATGAGTGATCCAGTCAGAACAGTCTGAGCTGTTGCTGGTCCTTAGTGGAGAGTTACTGCATGAGATTCACTGACTGACTGCAGTTACATTCCTAGTCCCCTGCAGTCTAAACCAAAATACATTACCTTAATCTTTCTTTTCTCATCATATTCCTAATGATTTGGGTCAACAAATCTGCTGTGAAAAAAAAAGCAGAGGTCGTCTTGGCAAGCACGGAGACACCCAAGAGTTAATTTTTTCACTGTATGAAGTAGCTATGAGACCTGGGGTGAGTGTTGCATCTTTATTTGCGCACCACACTTGAAGAGGGCATGTGAGGGTTCCTTAATAGCAAAGTGCTAGCTGCTGAACAGTGAAGGGCATGTCCTTAGAATCACAGAATTATTTAGGTTGGAAAAGACCTTTAAGATCACCAAGTCCAACTGTTAACTAACATTTCCAAGACCACCACTAAAACATGTCCCTAAGCACCATGTCTACACGTCTTTGAAATACCTCCAGGGATGGGGAGTCCACCACTACCTCCCCTGGCACAACTAGACAACATTTCCTCTTGTCCTATTGCCTGTGACTTGGGAGAAGAGGCTGACCCACACCTTTCAGGTAGCTGTAGGGGGTAATGAGGTCTCCCCTCAGCCTCCATTTCTCCAAACAACCCAAGTTCCCTCAGCCTCTCCTCATAAGACTTGTTCTCCAGACCCCTCACCAGCTTCATTGCTCTTCTCTGGACATGCTCCAGCACCTCAATGTCTTTCTTGTAGTGAGGGGCCCAAAACTGGACACAGTACTCGAGGTGGGGCCTCACCAGTGCCAAGTACTGGGGGATGATCACTTCCCTAGTCCTGATGGCCACACTGTTTTTTGTGATTATAGGACCACTGCAGTAACATTTCTTTATAAAGAAAAATAATTAGTGAATTGCAGGGAAAAATACAATGGTCCAAGAAGTGTTTTCCACTGCTGATAAAGCCTGCCCACTGTGAATGTTTCTCTTGACTCTACCCCCATGTGTCTGTGAATTTTTCCATAGTCATGCCTAGTGAATAGCTTGAGAAACGGAGGTGACTTATGGTAAGTCACTCAATTTAGTATATATTAGAGCCAGAGACGTTGACCTTGCCTGATACACTCAAGCCATGAATCATAATTATTGCTGTAGGTGAATGTTCAGGCAGCAGCCAGTGGAAATCAGATGGCTGTGTGGTGTTTTGTGACATGAGAAATGGGACATGGTAAAGCTGGACTCGGACTGTGCAAATTCTTCCTAGTTCCTCCAGGTAATTGTATTGCCATGAACACGGCTAATCCTCAAAGCACACACACACCTGATAACCTACGTGCACCTCAGACGAGGGAAGAGGATCTCTCTTAATTGGTGAGAAAATAGAAGAAAATGTTATTGGCTTGCCTCAAGATTTACTGCTTGTTTTCACAACTAAAAGCTTTGTAATTGTTGATTTTGGCCGTTCACAAGAACGGGTTATCGTGTTATGTTCCCAGATGACAACTTTACTTAAATACATTGCAGTAGGGAGCAAATCTCTAAATCAAACATGGTAGTTGATTCATATTAGAAAAACCAACAATATAATCAAATATCTGACATAGCCAGTGGCAGTGGAATATTTAAGTCTGGAGGCAGCGTAAATCAGGATTACATTCTTTTAACAGCAATCCAAACATTTTAGATTGGATTAATTTGGTTGTTTCCATAATAAATGCTTTTGCAGAAAAGGTGATGATACCATGTGGAGTTTTAATTAATACAGATTTCTTTAGTTGGAAACCTCACTTTATAATGCTTGACTCCTTCTTTTATTTACAAAACAAAGCTATTTTCTGATTTTTTTTCTCTACTGTTACATTTTTTATTTTTTAAAACAGCATTAGGGTATTTTCTGGAAGTTACTTTTTCTTTTTTCTTTTTTTTTTTTCATAACATGAATAACAGAGTTCTTGGTTCTTTCCGCTGGAAAGATTCCCTGAAAACTAACTTCAAGTTAAAGTTTATTAATAAGAAAATAAAGTTCCTATTAGTTTTGAAATACTCTTAGCTGCATTACTGACATATCTGTGTGGAAATTATTTTCTCTGATCCATTGTCTCAAAAATGAACTCTTGGTCTCCTGAAAGTAAGGCATTACATTGATATAAATAGGCTGACAACTGCTAGTCAGTTTTGAAAGCTTTGGTCAATGTATAACTGAGACACACACTCATTATTACAATGCCTTGTCTATAAAGAGCTTTGTAATGCTTGTAATTCTGAATTTCACAACATTTATTTTCTATTGTTTGAAGTACAGTAAATGCTTGTCTTGTAATACACCTTCATTTGTCATCTTTTATCTGTCCAGCCAACTTTCTGTGATGTTTTTCATCTGGCGAGTGGCCACCTCTGGGGGCTGTTTCTCCCCATGCGTAGGCCTGTGGTAATGCAGCTTCAGTCTGGGATCCAAACAGAAAGATTCATTTAAACAAACCCAAGTCTGCTGATCCTATCTCAGCAGGTGTAAATTAAAAAACTGGTGGAGTTGATGATGGCTTAAGGGCTCACAAGCTCCAGAGCTAAAATGCTTGGCAAGATTGTATTAGAAGACTATTATAATTAACAAAACGACATGCTAATCCAAAATAAGAATGTAATTGCTGACAAATTATATTTAACAGGTTTAAAAAGATGTTGCAAGATAACGTATGTAACACATAAAATGGGATGCCCTCCTATATAGCAAATAGAAAGTCTAGAATCTACTTTTAATCAGTAGAACTGTTACTTTTACCTTAAAGAAGAGATGAGGAAGTTTGTGCAGAAAATGAGCTTCGGGCTTCCGGGAGGAGGGACAGTAAAAAAACCGATTAGTTCAGCATTTATGGATGATTCATATATTGATTTGATATGAGGATATTGATTTATATCATGATTCTGAAGTCCATAAAGCTTGTCTCCCACCTCTGCCAAACAACCTATTCCTGTCTTCAGAAACCTCCCAAGTTAAAAGCAGAGGTTAACTCAGTGTGGAAAACCCATTGACTAAGAAGGTGCATTTTCCGAATGTTGAAGCATTTTTTAGATAGAAAATATTTCACTTGGTGTTAGTAGAGGAAATCCAAAATGAGAAGTTACATAATGTAATCTTTCAAAGAATAAAAGATACTCCCATGCGAAACTGCTAATAGGTGGGATAGTGTAGAAACATGCCGCAGGGAAAACCTATTTGTGTTTGTTTCATTCTTGATATCTCTTCTCTGTACAAGCAGATTTTGGCAAGTTTGGGGACTGTGAGCTATAAACCATAAAAATGCTGAAGCCAGTCTAGCTATGTTTATTTTACATGTCTGAGAAGACAGAAATTGCCAGGAATGGAAAGCCAGGAATTTTCTAAAAAAGTACATACCATCTCATTTTTTCTGTGCATTGTCTGCTGCGTGTATCCTTTTCAGTAAAATAGTTTATATCTTGTAGATAATAAATGGAAACTGTAATGCCTCCGAACAGTGATTTTGGGCAGTGGCAATTTTTTTTTCCTGACACAGATGCTTCCATCCCATTTGCAGACATACACATAAACACAGACATTTAGATTTTCTTTCTATATTTTGCAAGCTCCTTCCCCGAGTACTAGGTTGGTGCCTGCCTTTATTATGCTAACAGTAAAAAACCAGCATTCCTGTGTTCAAAATGGGAATTTTTTCAGTAAGTTAACTACTCTGGATTTGATCTTTAGCAGCATTTCTTCCCTTTAGGTTTGGGTTCAGCACAGTTGTTAAGCGAGTTAAAACCTGCTGCTTGTCTGTAAAGCACTGCCTTCAGGAGGAATTTTTCTGTGAAGACTTGCTAACTGATGCCTTCAAAGTCAAATTGGGTGCCCAAAGATAGACTTTCAATATAATAGAAGGCTGACAGTGAAGGAGAAGGAGCAAATCTGCTGGAGCAGATTTAATATTTTAATTTAATTTAATAATTTAATTTAATTTAATAAATACTTAAAGGGTGGGTGTCAGGAGGTCAGGGCTGGTCTTTTTTCAGTGGCGCCCAGTGACAGGACCAGAGGAAATGGGCACAAAATTGAATATAAGAAGTTCCACCTAAACACGAGGAGCAACTTCTTCACTTTGAGAGTGGCAGAGCACTGGAACAGGCTGCCCAGGGAGGTGGTGGAGTCTCCTTCTCTGGAGACATTCAAAACCCGCCAGGACAAGTTCCTGTGCAGTCTGCTCTGGGTGGACCTGCTTTGGCAGGGGAGTTGGACTAGATGATCTCCCGAGGTCACTTCCAACCCCATGTGATTCTGTGATTTCTGTGATGGAAAACCCCATGCTTCTTATTGAACTGGTGTTTGGGGCTGTGGAAGCAGAAGATTTGCAATTGTTGAGCTGAGCAGCTCAGACGTCATAAATCCAAAGTAGGACTTGCTGCTGCTCCACACCTTTTCATTAAAGTTGGGAGCAAGAGAAGGCTTCCACTGCGTAATCTGGGGTGATACCTACATTGCAGATTGTGGGGCTCAGCAGAAATCCCTTTCCTGATTACTGCCTAAACGAGCTGGCTCAGGGGCTTCAATACAGTCTTGACATAGGAGCTCCACATGGACTGATGTAACCCCTTTATCTCTGCTGCTACTCTCGACTCAAGATTGCTCCTGCAGATTTAGGTCTCCTATCTCCACCCTATCTTGTCTGCACGAGGACAAACTATGCTTTGTTTTCAGAATCACTCTGTCTTATCAGGATATAAGGAGCGTGGTGCTACACACTGCGTGTCTCCTGGAGACGGCTGATGTCCTATGGAAAGGGAGGAGACAAAAACCTTCCATTTATGGTGGCTCTGCATTTACATTGAGTCAGATGGACACGTACAAAACTGATAGTTAACAAGTTCTTAATGATTAAAAAGTGATACTTAATAGAACAATAATTTCATTCCATCATTCTATTAGTAATAATTAGTAGTAATTCTATTAGTAATAATAGAATGAGGGGGAATTGGCATCACTTGCTGGCTTTATGTCAATATGTTTTTTAAAAGCATGTTGAAAACATAGAAGTACAAAGGGATGTTTGTAGGTGGGGGGGACACACTGAACAAACCCAGATTCTTTGTTTCCTGGCATAACTTTTTGGGAAAAAAATCTGTGGGAAACAGGGAATTTGCTGCCCGTCTTTATTTGTGGCGAAGAACTTTTCTGCAAGAAAGTTTTCCTGATCAGTGTTTCCCTACTCTGTTACTGAGCCGTTTTTTTATAGTGTTAATAAAACAAGGGACAGTGAAAAAGTACTCAGGTTGCCCTGCAAATTAATTTAGCACAAAATGCCAAAAAAGTTGAGGTTTTGAGCTTCTGTTAGGCCACCTGTCCTGGTTTCCTAGCCTTCTGGCCTCTGTCTGCCCTGTAGATGACAGATTAGCTGTGAACATCCTCTATAAAAGGAAACAGTGTTCTATAAAATTCACACCAGGGTTTCCAATTTAGTATCAGAGTCAGGACATCCTAAAATAAAATTTGTTTCAAAAATAGGTCGGGGGGGTGTCAGGGTTAAAAGCAAACAATCTACTGATGTCAGTTTATTCTGTGAGAAAAACACGCATGGAAAAGGGGTTTAGTGTCTTGTTCAGGTGCAGTAGATTTTTTGCTGATGGGGGAGTAAAGCAAAGCAAAACAATAATAGCATGTTCCGTAAATCGAGTGTGATAAAGAAGAGTTCCTATATAGCAAAACAGGAAGTTTAAAAAAGGCCAAACAATTGATCTTTGAGGACAGGAATGATATTTTAATTTTAACCTTTTTTTTTGGCTTTAATTTAGAATTTGCAAAGTGATGCGAATAATTGCCAGTAAAGAGCTTTGTAATGCATTCAATGCACATATGTTGATATATTAAGAGGTATGAAAATATTTTAGATATTTAATTTTCTTTCTGCAAATTAAATAGTGAGAGTTTTAGCTACCTGAAGTGTGTAAATCAGGATGATTATCTGTTTACACTATTCCTTATCTTCTTAATATGTTTTTTTTCTGTGAGTTGTACAGCGAAACCTTTATCTACGTTTTCCCAACAATTGTATTATAAGGACTTTTTTCCCTTCTTTTATTAAAATGTGTCTTTTGGAAGTAGTATTTTCCAAATCTCATTGATGGCTGAGGATGGTCTGTTTTGGAAGTTTGAGGAAAAACAATCAACAAAACTAACTGACATTGTTAGGAGATTTTAGTCAAAAATTGTACCTTGACAGGTCAAAAATGTACCTTGACAGAGACATTGTCTAGGCATTTGTATCTTCAAGCCAGTTGTTTTTACAAATATTATTACCATTAGTCTATTTTAATAAAATAGACCAACTTTATGTAATTTATAATTAGATATAACACAATAAGATACTGTTAATCTAATTGTAATTTTAAAACTGTCCTGTAGTGAAAATTATACTAACAAAGAATTGAATAATGTGTGAAACAATGCATTAATGTTTTATATAAGTATGTCAAGTTTTTGTTTATATGACTTCCAGTTCAGAATAAAGTTAGTCTTATGTATTTACTATTCAATACTGGGTAAAAAAATAATGTTTGGACTAACAGATAAGTACTGTAATTATTAACGTTTATGTTCTATCATTTCTGAATTTTTGGTTTAGGCGTCCTGCCATTGGGTCTTGCTGTATCTTTGTTGCCAGCCTGAAAAACGTTGTAGTGCCAGAGTTTTCCACCTGGGTACTTGAAGAACATGATCAAATCATTGCTTCAGCTTTTCTCTGTTAAGCCAAAAAGATTGAGTCTCTGGAGTCCTGCACCATCAAATCTCTGAATCATTCCTGTACTTGCCTTTGATGTCATTGTAGTCGATCGATGTTCTTTTCAACATATTAACTTGAAAATAGGTTCTGCTTTTCTAAAAGAAGATGCAGCACTGCCAAACACAGAGATAATGCAACTTCTGTGCTCACATTTTCTGCTCCTGCTTCATATTCCTCTTTTTAAACATCCCAGAATCACCTTTGGGCACAGAATTCTCTAAAAAGCCATGCCCATTTGCTGATCCTTTTCAGTGTTTCTGATTACCAGAGCAGAAGTCATTGGTTTTGTTCCTATGCGTGACTTTACATTTGCTTATCTTAAAACGCCTTGGGATTGCTTGTGTCCACGCTGCCATGTGATCCTGATTGCTCTGTATCAGTGAACTCTACCCTTTCTGTTATTTGCCTTTTCCCCAGCCTTCACGGATTCTGCAGTGATTTTGTTTTCTTCCAGAAGTGCTAAGTTGGGGGAGATAAGAACCGGTCCTACGGAATCCCATTACAAACCCAGTTTATGGCCAGATGCCGTGTGGCTGTTAGTCCAGCGCCGAGCACCGTCCTGCGCTCTCGGGTGGGAATGACACGGCCAGCCCAGGGTATGGATGGAGCAGGTATGAAAGTGCCTTCATCTGATGATCTGAACGTGCTGCACTGACACTCTCTGTTATTATCAGACAGGTTTGTAAGGCCATCAAAACACCTAACACGCCAGTTGCCATGATCTAACGGAGATCAGCATGTAATTACCATTCTCAGCATTTTATTGACTGAATCCTGCTGCAGACACTGTTTTATTTTGCCCAGGATGCTTACAACGTTGGCAGGCCCTACAGTGTTGAAGTTATCCCAGTTATATTTGCTAACAGTGACACAGACTGGCTTTCTTTCAGGGTCCTGGATCTTTTGTGGCATTTTCTGACCTGAGAATTGTGAAGCACTCTTCAGAGTTCCTCTGCCACTAGTTTTTCTAACTCATGGTCCCAACTCATTGATCAAAAAATACCTAATTTTAATAAGCTTTTTATAGAAGACTCTGTCATTACCCTGAAATAAAATAGAATTACATCAGCCTTATGGTATAACTGCGTATGATAATTAGTGCATAAAATAGGTTAGTGAACTATCCATTGCATGTTTCTGCTTTGTCCACATTATCACTGAGGATTTATAGTAATACCATTACATTGCCTTTATTCTTAGTTTACTTTGAAATCATTCTCAGTCTTTTCCCATCACAGTTCTTTTATTGCAGGCTTTTATGATTGTCTTTACTTTTCTTCTATGTGATTTTATTTACTTTTAAAATTAGTTGTCTCTCAGATTGGGGCTTCTTGAGGAACTGGCTCATTTCCAAATTACTATGCTTTTTAAAAAATGTTTTCTTGCAACTGGTTTCACTAAACTATGATTAGCTTTGTGAAACTGACCCTTTAGAGTAGCTGATACATAAATGCATCTCTATATGCATGTATAGTATGCAGATGACTCTTTTGTACAGCCCTTGGCAACATAAAATATAAAGTCTCCAACCAGCTTCATCTGTACCTTTTGTTTGGTCTTTAATTCCTGAATGACAATTTCAGAACACTGATCCCTGTTTATATTAGTTATTGCTAAGGACAGTGTAACGAATGTAATTTTTCTATGCCAAAAATTCCCAGACTTTTGTTATCAAGATCTAGCTCTTATTATTGGTAATGCCCACTAATCCCATTTAGTGTCTCTGGACACTCCCACAAGATTTTGTAACCCATTTTTTCCTAACTTTGGTTGCAATTTCACAACCTTTCCCCCTCTTGATGAAGTGTTGGTTTTAGAGGAGGGTGGATAACACCAAAGCAGCTTCTCCGTTTGCATCCATGATTTGCTCAAGGCTTAGGCAATGCCTCAGGGAAGAATGTTACCGGGAGCCTCAAAGGAAGCTACATCATGAACAAAACCAACTAGTTGAGATTTAACTTTAGTAAAGATCATGTTCATGTTTCCTTTAATCAGCAGATAACACCTTGCAGTTTGGTACAGAGCTGTACACTGGTGAAAGGCTTTTTTGTGTCTTCTTGAGGGACAGGTTCAGGACACAGTATCTCCCCCCTTGCCCCGGCAGGATTCCTCACCTCCCCAAGAGGGGCAGGGATTAGTCCAAGACTGAAAAGCCCTTGGAAGAGCTGTAGTATTTCCATGGCAAATAATGCAAGTCCTCTGTAAAAGCACAAATAAAGAGACTTTGTAGGAACAGTTTATTAAAAGAGGAATATTGGGAAAGCAGAACAGGTCCTCCTTGGCAAAAAATGCTTGACCTCTTTGTATCCTTTTATCAGATGGCTGCATTTTCACCTTTATTTATTTACTTAATGCACTTAGACAAGAACAAGGGAACCTTGATGTTACCTTTTTTTTTTTTTTTTTTTTTTTTTCTTTTTTTTTTTTTTTTTCCTTTTGGTCATTGTGTAGCTCACAGATATTTGTTACATCTGTTTCCTGTTAAGGAAGCTTAGTGCTGCCTTTTGTCCAGCAGGTGGAAGACTTGCTGCAGTATGTATAGCTCAACAGTCAGTCTATATTTAAACATTTTTAAAAGAATCCAGGGTTTTTAAGCCATCGTGGCAACAGATGTTATTAAATAGGCAGGTTTTAATTAATATGTCGTTTGCAATGACTTCATTAGTCAAGGAAATGTAATGACAGAGTAAAAAGAAAGGCAATTTCTCCACTAAAAAATTTAAAACCTGAATTCAGTAATTGAACCTGAGAGATGGCAAAAGGGTAAATCCCAGCACTATAAATAGCTGTGCAAGCCCTGCTGGGTTTTTTTCTATATTCCTACTGTCATCACAGCTCTAGAAAGTATCTCCCCTTAAGTTCAAGGAATACACTTTCCCAACGCGCTGCATTTGGGAGATTTAGGAAGATGTTCTTAAAGTTCAGTGGGACAGTAGTATTAATGTTTATCTTTTTTGATCTGGGAAAATATATTTGAAAACATTAGAGCTCTCTCTGACCAAGGCAAGTAGAGAAGACTGTAGGACTTACTGTGACTTACAGGAGACCGAGCAGACAAGATGCTGCTTCTGAGCCTGTGACTCTTACCCAACCTGCTCATCTTGGAAATGCTCTAGGATGCATTTGGAGAAGTCTGACATAGGTAAAAAGAGATGTTAATAGTTGCTTTTAATAAATCGTTGATCTGTGTGAAGAAATTTGTATGAAGTGGCTAAGAGTTCCTCTAAATAATTTGTAATGTGTATTGTACCTATTAAAGTGAAGGGATATATGAAAAGGTGAAATAAGATTTGAAGTGATTTTTTTTTGACTATCTACCTGTTAAGCATCTTTGTGTGATTGATATGAACTAAAGGAAAGGATTGTAAATGGATGATTTATAGTTATAGTGATGTTAAAACTCCTTTGCTTAGGTATACAGCTATTTTGACAAATCAAGCCTTAGCAGTTACACAAATAAATTATTTTTCACCATATGTAACCAGTGAAAAAATGAAACTGAGAACATTTCTGTACTGAGGGAAAGAAACACTTCTTTTGGCCTGTGTCTTCAAAGAGTGTTAACAGGTCAATGAATGTAATCCTGGGACAGCCACACAGTCTTCATTACAACCTTCACACTGCCAGTGTAGGACCTAAAGAGTTCTTTGTTTCTCTGCCTCCATCAACCTGATGCTCCTAAACTCAGTAGATATCTTTTAAATGCCACAACCCTAAATACCAGCTCAGTTCATGTCTCTGCCTCTTGATCTTCTTTGCTATCTTTCACTTGCCATTGGAGTGGTCAAGCATCAGGCTTGGTCATCTCAGAGAAGCCCTTGGTGCTGTGCAGAATACTGGAATGAGAACCAAGAAGTAATGAGGTTAATGGACTTAATAATGTACGTATATTTTGGAGTACCAGCAATATGCTAAAAGTAGTGATTTTTGGTTTCAAAGCTTAATGCCTTTCAGTATTTCAACGACTCTGTGACTTAGAAATAATCATTAGAGCAACATCTTTTTCATATGACATTTAGGGTACAGTTATTTGAGAGATGAAGATGGTTGGGCGGATTTCAAGTGGACTAACAAATGCTACAGAAGAACAGGATTTGGGGTAACGATGACATGGTGATTTGAAAGGCCCTTTTTTGAGAAAAGAAAGACAAAGATGGTGTATTTCTGTTAGACTGATGAGCTCGGTTAAAAATTGTAGGAGTAAGTCTGGCAAAGGGAAGGGTGTGAAATTCTGTCTTGACTCAAACTTATATACTTGTTTGCCAAGTCTGACTGTTTTTATCTAAGGTCTGCAGACATCACTCCTGAGGAAATTCAGAAGTAAGATTAACAGGTTTCCCTGCTGAATGTCATGGCTACAAGCTAGATGTTTTTCAGCTTACTCCAGTTGTACAGAAGTCTGATTTAAATTTTCAGTGGTTGTGTGCCTAAAACTATTATCATTGTTAAGCTACTGTTTGCTTGCCAAAAATAAAATCAGATTTTGGATTTTAGATTTATCTGTCCTGGGGTAGCAAAAATGGCAAAACTGTATGTGTTATGGGAAAAGAAGCATGTTAAGAGTAGACTTAATAAAGAGACGCTCCTAGCACTTACTGCAATTCATGATGAAAATGTTGGGTCTGTGGGAAATCCATAACGTTCTTCATTCAGGTGAACTACTGCTGATTTTTAGGCACGGTCTGTGTTTGATTTGGAAAATCATGCTCTTTCTGAGCAGCTGCTTGCAATGTGTTGATGTGCTCTGGCTGATCAGGTGGATGTGCTTGGGCAGGCCTGCTGCTGGCTGGGACTCACAGCACTGGGAGACGGAGCACACCAGAGGGCTGAAGGGCTCACTGGGGTGGAGTAGCGCCTCTGCTTGCTGTGTTGGTAAGAGGGACATTTTAAAAGCTCCTACGGAAGGTGGTGGTGGTGGTGCGGGGCAGCTGGAGGGAAGGGATGGCATCCGGAGAGACCTTGACAGGCTGGAGAGGTGGGCTCATGCAAATCACATGAAGTTTAACCAAACCAAGTGCGGAGTCCTGCACCTGGGATGTGGCAATCCCAGGCACAAATNNCTGGCAATGTGCACTGGCAGCCCAGAGAGCCAACCGTGTCCTGGGCTGCATCAAGAGAAGTGTGGCCAGCAGGTCATGGGAGATGATTCTGCCCCTCTACTCTGAGCTCATGAGACCCCACCTGGAGTACTGTGTCCAACTTTTGAGTCCTCAACACAGGAAGGACATGGACCTGTTGGAACAGGTCCAGTGGAGGGCTACAGAGGTGGCTGCTGGGATGGAGCACCTCTCCTATGAGGACAGGCTGAGAGAGCTGGGGTTGTTCAGCCTGGAGAAGAGAAGGCTCCAGTGAGACCTTGTAACGGCCTTACAGTACCTGAAGGGAGCCTATAGGAGAGCTGGAGAGGGACTCTGTCAAGAAATGGAGTGACAGGACAAGGGGTAACGGTTTTAAATTGGAAGAGGGGAGATTTAGATTAGACACCAGAAGTAAATTCTTTCCTGTGAGGGCGGTGAGACACTGGAACAGGTTGCCCAGAGAAGCTGTGGCTGCCCCATCCCTGGAGGGGTTCAAGGCCAGGCTGGATGGAGCTTTGAGCAACCTGGTCTGGTGGGAAGTGTCTCAGCCCATGGCAGGGGGTTGGAACTAGATGATCTTTAAGGTCCCTCCCAACTCTAACTGTTCTATGATTCTATGACAATAAATAATTCATCCAGTATTAACAGAAGAAACTTTCTGCTTGCTATTCAAATGTGATTCAGGTGATTTAAAACATGTTTGTATACAGACAGAAGTCAGCCAGTGCAGGTGACTGTACTGAAGTGATATGTATGCTTTCCATCTTTTAATAACAAACAACAATATAACTCTTACATATCTCATTTAACTTCATTACAGCTGAACTGTTCTCTGAGGTGGAAAGCACTGCACAGGCAAAACCCAAAGCCTTTGTGGTGCTTGCTTGTGGAATTTTTGTGGACTAATCTGCAGCTGTGGAAGATGATCTTTGTTTCAGAGAAAAAGGTTTGTCTTCAGTGTCAGTGAGCTAGAATTCCAGCTCTGCCCTTTCTTAGATGAGTAATTCTAGTCTTGTAGCAGACTCATGAGAGGGATTCCAGTGTGTGGACATATATTTTCCTTTCCTTGTCTTGGCATAAGGCTCTAAGGATGCATGACTGATACCTGTGATACAGATTTCAGCTAGAGAGGAAGAAGAAAGCATTTAGATTGGCATTTTTGTCCAACTCCATATTTTCTCTGAAGCAAGGAGTGATTTATGAAGAAGCAGCACTTATTCTGACAACAGGGAGGTCTCCTCCTTAAAACAGTGGTAATGGCATGTTGTTCTGCTAACAATTTAGATGAACATTTTCTTTGTGTTTGCTCTATGCTCCGACCACTGGTTGGGTTGAAGGGTGGCATTGACAGATCTGTAAGGAATTTTGTGTTGGTTTAAGGGCTGGGTTCCACTCTGGTGCTGAGTGAAATATCCTGATGGAGCTTAATGTCTTCTGGACCATTTGATCTGTTTTAAAAATTGAGATGGGAGGATAAATCCCCATTAAGTTATGGTAGGGAGCAGCAGGGTGTTTGGAAGGAGTTTTTTCTGAATTCTGTGTCTTGCCTTCTCTGTTCACTGCTTTTCAACTACTCCAGTATACACTGCTGCTTCTATCATCAATATATCAATAAAATGAGAGAAAGTGAACTTTTGGGATTCATTGTTTCATTATGTGTTGCTTATGATAGTTTTGCTACTGTACAAGCATTTTCTGCTGCAGGTTTCATATGGCATCTTATTGATCCCACTTACTCAATAAAACAGGTGGTATGTAGGATCTTTACTACTTAGAACATAGAACCTCAGCATTTTATAGGGGTGGTGCTAATATTAGTTTTAAATTTATATATAGATAAAAATATTAATTTTAAATTATAAATCTACACATAACTTTGTAGTGTCAAAGGAGATATATTATAGAACCATATAAAACATGTCTGGTTTTATGCAACTTGAAATCATGAATATAAATATTTTTGCTTTGGGTGTAATCCTCTTTTGGAAGCAGATTTCTCTCACAGTTCTGGAAGTCTGTGCCGTAGGGGCCTGTCTTAATTTTTCTCTTCTTCATACTTCATTGTGGTGTAGCAGAACCTTCAGAGCATAATTAACACGTTTATTTTTGGAAGCGTACTTTTATAAGACTGTAGGAACAGACTGCCTTGTAGAGCTGCCTGCACTGCAGAGTGAGCCAGAAAACTTTTTAAATAAACAAAAAACAACTGCACAGTTGAACAGAACATATGTAAAGACTAACTATCATTGTAACCAAATAGCATTCCTTCGCGTGTCAGTCTGCCTTCATTTTTCTCATGTTTTAAGCACTCCCAGTGACAGAGATTTGAGATACAGTGTCTGAGAGGTGACAACATCTCTGTGCTTCTGTACTTCAGTGTTGGCTCTTATGGGAATTGCACGAGGGAGAATATTATTCCATTCATGGGTTTTAAGTAGGTAAATAGAGCCGTAGCTATCTCAGTAGACTGAAGAAGTTGTTGGTTTAATTGCTTATGAATGTCAGGGTGTGGAGGTGGGTGGCACTCTTTGGGGCCTGGGTATCTGGAGCTGCAGGATGCCCCCAGGCTGTCCCTGTCCCACCACCCTGGCCGAGCAAGGTACCCAGGGGCACTTGGGGAGACCCCAGGCCTGGGCATCAGGCATCTCCCTTGGGAAGAAATAGAGACCAGTCTTGCTGTAGTGTCACTGGGATGGGGATGATGGTCCCAGGAGGCTGAGATGTAGTCCTGGGACCTGAGGAGATTTGGGATCTGGGGTGAAACTGGTCAGAGCCAGTAAGGCCCCGTTAGTCCCACCAAAACCCCAGCATTGAATTGGTTGGTAATACTTGAATCTAAATATTTTAGAAGTTTCATGCTGTTGTAATTCTCAGGATAGACCCTGAGAAAAGATATGAGAAGAATTAGATTTAGAAATCAGTTTCAAAAACCATCTGGCAATTTTGGAATATGGAAAAACACAGAGCAGCTCACTACATTTTTGGTAGATTGCAAGAGATAATTTGAAAGGTGTTAAAAGTGCCCCCAACTTTGTTATCTTTTGTCATTTCATAATTCCCCCCTGCGAACAGGTCTGGCTTCATGTGGTGTTTACTAGAGTGCAGGGTATCAACGGGATGACTTGCTGCATCAGATGCTAAATGGGAAGTGCTTGAGGGCTGAAGCCTAGCAGGGGGATGAGAATCTCTATTTAGGTGCATCCTCGAGTTTTTAACCATTAAACTGGTGCAGCTGTGCTTGAAAAATCTTCTTTTTGCTTGAAATTAATAAATACATACTCAGTGATTTTGTTTCTAATATCGCTTGACTTTAATTTGAGGCAGGAGGAGGCATTAGTGCTGTAAGAATACCTTTTGCAAGACCTAACTAGAAGTTCATAGAAAAATATCCTCTTTTACCTCTTTTACCTCAACACCACAGTTGAGTTTACTTATTTTATTTTATTGTTATTTTACTTTAATTCCTAATTTTTTATTACATTCTGTTTATGTTTACCTCATAATAGTGGAGATAGTTGGAAGGTGTCCTTTGCTTTCTGACAGCATGAAACATTTTCTTTCTTTTCTTCCTTTCAATTATTTATGTTTTTATTTCCGTTTTCATTATGACTTTTTCTGAAGATGATATGCTATGTGATAACCTCTGTAGGGAGGCTACAGGAGATACTTCTAGAAACAAATCCCTCCACCACACTGTGCTATATGACCCAGGCTGCATTGCAAAGATGGCTTCTGCTTTGAGTTTTTATTGGAAACAGTCTTTGATGGAGTGGTCAGTGTGAGTATCTTATTAGAAGTGCTGGACATAGACTTTTCTTTGGGAATGGAGTCCTACATAGGGATAGACCTCTCCAGACTTCACTTTTTTCAGGTCACTTATGTTGCACTGTACATCAGTCATTGACAATAGGTGGAGAAGGACCTCAAGATGTTCTTCAGTTTCCTCACAGGAATGCAGGGTCATTCTCGGCAGAGTTTATCTCACTTGCATCTAAAATACTGTGTCCATTTCTGGGACCCCAATGCAAGAAAGATAACAATAAACTGGTGTGTGTTCAGTGAAGGGCCACTAAGGTGGCCAGGGGGCCAGTTTCACGTGACTTGTTGGGACAACGAGTTTAAGGAGGAAAGGTCTGACGCTGAGTTTTCTGTAGCCCAGCCCAAACAGAGTCCTCTGAGAGAGCAAAGAGACTAATTTCCAGTGCTGACTACATGCACCATGAGATTCCACCCTTATTGTAGCTCTGGGACTCTGGTATGTGAAACTGCACTTTAAATTTAGAACAGAACGTGGCTCAGTGAAGATTATGCTCCTCCCCTCTAAAGGACCATTTCCATTGCAGGATTCTAAGACATTTAAGGGATTTTTGCATTTACAATGTCATTAGAGCTGGTGTAAAAGGCAGAAGTCAGAGAGATGTGCCTGGATGCCACTGGAGATGAAAAGCTCTCTTTCACCTCCGGGTGGCACTGCTTAAAAACACTTCTGTTTGCTGTTTTTTTTTGTGGAAACTGTCCATGGCGCTTTTCACAGCTCCAGTAGTTTACATCACCATAGCTCCAGTGGTTTACATCACCACGCACAAGAGAGCAACTGGTAAGGAAGGAAAGTGGAGCTTTCTTGTGAAAGCTTCTGATCACAAACCACAGCTACAGAGCTCCAGGTTTTTGTCAGTTTGTGTCCATTTTGCATATCCTGTAATTTCAGCTTGCTGTTTTTTCTGAGCACATATCACTGGTACTCTGATTGTTTTTCTGTGTGTTACTTGATAAAGATTTTTCTACAGCTTTTACACGCACCATTTATATGAAGTTATGCTTACCTGGTGATAAATGGTAGAAGGGAAACAAGAATAGGAAATATCCCTTGGATCATTTACCTAACTCAGAGAGATACTGTGATATATGTTCTTGCATATATCAAATATTATTCCTTTCCACTAGGAGGAGAAGGCCATAGCTGCCATGTCCAAGCTTCTTTTAAAGTCACAATTCAGCATCAGAAAATAATGATATTAAAAAGGATGCCTGGGTTTAATTTCATTTGCATCTGGGTTGTGTGTTTTCAGGGCACTTCCATGTTAGTCTCTTCAGAACTGTCTGTGGCTGAGGTGGCTGGAGATGCAGTTATTCTTATTGAAGCTGGGATTCTCACTTAGTGTCAGATTTTATGGAAGACAGTACATATTTTATGAAAGTCACACGAAAACTGAGACAACTGGTGATGTTGCCTAGACACAGGCTGTGCATATGCTGTCTCCTGTTACACCTTGCTTTCCATAATTTCAACTCAGTAGCAGGTCCTATATTTACACAGAAGAGAAGTTTGGGACAGAAGCAGAGATATGTCATTACAGATTTTGCAGTAGTTTATTTAGGTTGGGCAGAGACTCCTTTATTTCTGCATTTCAAAAGCCTGTTGCTGATCCATTGATGGGTCATATCCTAATGACACATGATATGGAGGGAGATCTGAAGAGAATCAGATATACAGTGGGGGAAGGAGGAATCCTTGCTCTATTTAAAAATAAAATTTTATAAGCAGAGTCTTCTAGCTATCACCCTACTTATTTATTTTAATGGTAGATCACTGTTAATTTTGGAACTCTTAAAAAAATTAATGTAATTTTAATTTGCTTTCTGCTTCTCTGAATTTTTCCTTGTCTTCTGGTGCTAGGAAGAAGACCGGCAAAGTATATTGAAAAGAGAAACAAAAATACCTGGATTTGGCCAGGATATATGCTTTGGTATTTTGCTCTTCAAAACCAGTTTCTATTTCAGATGAGAAGCTGTTCATCTACACACTGAAATATGAATGTATTATGTGGTGTATTTTAGGCATTATATTATGCCCTGATTCACCAGAGTGCTCCTCCGTTTTCATGTAACTGCAGCAATTTAAATGAAACAATATTCTAAACTTCTCAGTTTGCTTCTCAGTAGGGTTCTCAGTAATACCATCTGTCATGTAACTCAAAATAAGTAATATAACATAACTTTTTATTACATAGTTTGATAATTTGCATAGATTGTTTGTCCTGGGTGTAGGATCTGGAACTGTTCCTAATCTGGTTTTAGATTTCCATGGTTCCTGACTCTTCAGCCAGTCATACATTCTTGAAACAGCAAAGCCCTTTACCTGATATATAACTTCAGCAAATAAATTGGCACCACTGAGGTCAGGGGAATGCAATGTTTCTCTCAGTCTCTGTATCCTCAAATACTTTGCCTCCCTGGTGCATTCATCTCTGCCTTTTTCCACATTTAATACATGTAATACAATTTCTCATGAAACTGCTATGACTAATATTTGTGCAATGTTTTGCATGCTGTGTTTGCTACTCTAATTGATCTATCTCATTAATAAGTAACATCAGATTCTAAGAGGTGCCAAAGTCTTTATGATACCCTTAAGCTGATATGCGAGTATTGGAGGTATAGAGTAATATCTTAAATAAACCATGTTTTTGAAAGCTTAAATCAATGTTGAACTGTGTTGTGAAAGGAAATGTTTGTACAAGGGGAAGTTTACAGTACGGAAGATGCATGTTACAGAATATCAGTGGTTTACACACCTCTCAAAGATTAACAACTGCAACTGTGATAGCAGAGCAATCAGTCTGTTGCTTAAGTGTTTGAAAATGTGTTTGCTGTTGCTATAGGTACTACAGAAAATGATACCAAACTAACATCAACATATGCTTTCAGCTGGGGCAATAGCGTCTGGAACACACACTGTAGCTGGAAGACGTGCGGGAGGGAAGAAGCAGTACCCAGCACTTAAATACTGTCCATGTAACTTTGATTTTTCTCTCATGTAATATAGCACTTCAAAGATCTTGGTGGCTACTCAGTTGCTTTCCAGAAGGTCAGGTAATGTCTCTTCCACTCTTTTCCTGATTATTCCTTCTCTATAGTAATATCAGGATGAATTTGTATTGTGATTACACTGCACCATATCATATTTGTGGAGATTTTTTTGGAAGAGTTTGGGCCAAAAATATTTGTTTGTAACAGTTTGACAAATGTTAAATTTGTTAATGTGTTCAGTGTTCTACCAGATATTTTCCCTGTCAGCTTTAGGAAAGATGTGTACCAATATTTTTAAATTTGACTAGGAAAGTTAATCACATCATTACGTCATATCTGGTTTTTTTTTACTGGTTAATTCCTTCTCTATAGGATCAGAGCCCTTGCAATTTTCTCTGACTTCAGTTACAACCTCTTTTTTTTTTTTTAAAAAAAAGGACAATTCTAGAGCATAAAATTGAGGAAAATCTACAAACAAGAAAGAAAAGTTTTATATTTTCCTTTGTAACTGTGAACTGCAGTCCTACCTACCCTTCCTTTGTGTTTTATATCAAGATTAAATACTTTGCCCTTGTGAAAACTAGTTTTCTGGAGTTGTTACCATTTTCACCACTTGTACAGCTCAAATTAAATTAAAAGAGTTTAATTTGCAGAAAATTTTATTTGCATTTTTTGAAAAATCTTATAAAATACTTAGGGATATAGACAAACCAGAAGAATTAATGGTCTTATTTGTTCTGCCTTGTAAATTTTCTTCCATGTTTTACTGACTTAACAATAAGGATAATTTCTTATTGTGCCAGCAGTGAGCCTCAGCACAGCAACTGTCTATTTTGTTCTCTTTTTTTTCCTGCCACATGGTGCTATTGCCTCTTGGCTAAATGTGGGATGTACATTACCAAGCAGCAGTAGTTGTCTGTCAGTGTCGTTGTATATTTATAGTGTGATAAATTCAGGTGCATGGATTTTTCCAGCCTGGCAAAATATATTAAGGGTATTCTGTCCAAAATCCGTAAGAACAACACTAGGGTATTGTTGAGTGGCCAGATACATCTTTGAAATATTGCTTGCAGCATCAGAGAAAAACAGCCACCAAAGCCTCTTCTTTCCAGAAAAAAACCCTGACTGGAAGATTTGCAGGAAAATGCTCTGTCTCTGTCTGTCCTAAACTGTAATTCTGGGAGATTGCACCCGTGGGTACGCGCCTCCTCTAGGAACAGCCGTGACAAAATACACGAGCTGCAGGAAGGAAAAACTTAGAAGCTCTTGAGATGCTGGATATTTCCTTTAGAAACTTTTAATTCAGACATTATAATTAGCATACTGTATTAGCTGCCCTTTACCACTGATTTCCAGTGGTCAGCTCGACGTGTTCTGTACAGGGCAGCAGCAGTTATATACTTTCCACTGGAATTTACTCATATTGTTTTTTTAAATGACACAATTCTTGCATTACTGATGGTTCACAGTTTTCACATAGCACATGCTGATACACCACCCTTGTCTACACAGGAATACAGAAACACTATAAACACTATAAATGGTAACATACAACTGGAGGTGTAGGTATTTGTGTCCAGCAAAGCCTACATACTACCAGTGAAATCAGGGTCTTACCATGTCAGGCACTGTATGAACAACTTGTTGAACGTGGTTTCTGTCTCAGCACCCACAGTCTAAATAGGGAGAGGAAAAGTGTGATGAAGGGATAGAAGCTTTTTATTTGCCGTATCTTCTAGATCCCATTTTTCACTGAATTTTTAGAGTTGGAAGGGACCATAGAGATCATCTGGTCCAACTCCCCTGCTGAAGCAGGATTGCCCAGAGCTAGAGCAAGTCACTCAGGACTGCATCCAGGGGGTCTTGAAAACCTCCAAAGAAGGGGACTTCATGACCTCCCTGGGCAGCCTGTTCCAGGGCTCCGTCACNNATATTTGAGTGGAACCTCCTATGTTCCAACTTATGCCCTCGTCCTCTCACTGGCAGTAATTTTTCAGTCTAAGTGACATTAAAAACCATTCAAACATACAGAACCATAAGGATCTAGGTTGCAAAGGACACCAGGTGATGATCTAATTTGGTAGGAAGAACCTCTTCGGGCAGCCTCTCAATTTTTGTTTTACAGTCCATGAAGCCGGTTTACCTTAAATCGCTAAGGCATTGACTTCTGGCTAATACACACAGTGGTTTTGTAAGATAAAAGACATTTTTGATTGAAGGTGTTGCTCTTGTGGAAAGAAATCTGTTTTGTTGATTTTAATATGGCTGAATTGTTGCAGTAAGTTCTTCTATACAAGCCTACATAGTGCTGGGCTGGGAAAACTGTGCCTTTCCTTACATTTGGACTTGTGTTTTGATCATTCTTACATAGAGATACTCACATTTTGGTATTCCCATTGCCAGAGAACAAAAGACGAAAGTGCATGTTCTGATGACACAATCACCAAACTCTCTTTAGGAGCCAGTTAAGTGAAAATGGAAGCCAATACTTAAATGATCTTAAATTTTTTTATTGCTTTTGAGTGACAGAGACCCAATGAGCTTTGTTTGAGAGTCTCAAACAGATTTCTTTTTTAGAAAATATGAAATTATCTGTGCCAAGCAGGACAAAGCCCAGCAAGAAAAGCCATTAATCACTCCAGAACAGGGAGAAGTGAATGTATTTTCCTGGGATGTGGGGTGATACAGTCCTGCCTTATTGCAGAGTGCACTCAGCAGTACATCCTTTTTGATTTTGCTCCAGCTGCGCTGTGCAGACACAGATTTGGAGGTGACATAACGTCACAGCAAGTTTGTGTTTGCCTTTAAAGACAAACCCCACAAACAATTCTGGAGATGCTGAATTGTCCCATAAGGTTCCTAGATACCTTCCTTGGGACTGCAGAGGCAGTGGCTGGGTGGATTTAACTCTTACTGATATGCTTAAGAGGAAAAAATGTTCTATTTCTGTTGATTGCACTTAAGGATGGCTGCTAATACTATGGGAATTACATAGCTATATCAATGTTTATAGTGCTGCAGGTATCTTAGCTAACCTAATGGTAGCAAAACACACACTCTCAACTTTTGTTATCTTATTTCTATGATGTAAGCAACTTTATTTGCACATCAAAAAATGAGTGGCTTCTTTATATAGTTATAATCCTTCAAAAAATATCTTAATGAGCCCCTCCTTGTTGAAGTTCAATGCATTTACTGTTTGTGCCATGGCAATGCATGCCTTCTCTTTCTTTGTGTGTTTTCTACTGCCTTGGTATCACTTGTATCAGCAGAACACACCCAATAAATAGTATCCTTAGAAACTGTGAACTAAACATGGGAACACAATTGGTGCCATATAGCTTATGATCCCATTTTGTGTTCTGAAATGTGATAAAGATCACCTGGGAATGACTTGTAAAGTTATAGTTGTACAATATTCACTGACACAAATTGCCCTCCATGAGATTTTACCTGAATGATGAAATAGCACTGGAAAAGTATTTGTTGTTGTTGCAAGGAACCAATTACATTGTAACAATAGAACTGTGACTAAAAATAGATCATATGAGAACTGTAAGATTGAGCTCTATTTTCTTGTTTTCATCATGAAATACTTCAAATGAGTAAGCAGCTGTACAGTTTCATCCTCTTTCTACCTAACGTGCACATTTTGTGTGGATGGTTCAAACAGATAACTCAAAGCAAACCAAGCAAAACTTGAGAACACATAGGAGAAGGACCTTCTGATGCTTTAAAAGCAGTTGGTAAAATAGAATGTTTTTCCTAAGAAACTGAAGGTGTGTACTGCAGCTTTAGTGTAGAAACTTAGAGCATAGCAATTTTAAAAGTTCTATCCTCACCCTCACCCACACAATTCCCTTCTTTGTGTCTATTCTGCTCTGCTGAATTGTGCTGGCCTTAACCATCCAGATTTCATGAAAGTGATCAAATCTAGTGGCGTTTATTTCAGGAATTCTTTTCAGGTCCATTTAATGTGTAGCTTCCTGACTCTACTGGAGAGTAATCGGTGGTCTATGCAATGCTTCAATCTGACTTCAGCTCTGTTGTCCTGGTTTATTAGAGGGAAAGGGATGACCAAGAAGAATGAGAGAGAAAAGTCAAATCAAATAAAATTAATTCAATCAGGAATGATGTTGAGAATTAATCGCTGTGTGTCATAACTAGGCAATGTAAATTTGAAAGCAAAAGGTTGTTGTTTTTTTCCACAAAACCTGAAATTGTGGAAATCTTTGCTATAAGCTGTCATGGATGCTCAAAAGTATAAACAGACCAAGGAAGGAATAAGGAAAAGCTAATGGAGAATAGCTGGAGAATCAGCAGGTCTGTGAGCAACCTCATATTCAGGATATGGAATTTGGCAAGTTAAATGGGCTGCTGAAAGTATCTGTAGATGCTCTGTTTATGGCCTTCCTCCCTAAGACTCTGCTGCTGGCCATGGTCAGAGATTTTGGCTAAGCTGATGCTCGGTCTGGCTTAGCCCCAGAGTTCTTAAATTCAGAGATTTTTTTCTTCACAAAGATGAAGACCTTGATTTTGCCATTCTAGTACAGGAAGATAGTAGCATGGAAGATGGGTATTGTAGCCTTGAATATCCAACTCAATCATGGTGTTTCATCACGCTGACTCACCTCTCTTCCCTCCACCCCCCCCAATTTTATTGCTGACTCAACAGGATTGTTTGATTCTACCCACATACCCAAGGTCTCTGCTGCTGAAGGATTTCTGAAGACCTTATATCAAGGTAAAGCTGAGAGGTAAAGAAGAGAGATACCTTCTACCACAAACTGTTAGGGTGAGCTCTTTGAAACATAACACAGTAGCAGCAGACTTTTAGGGTAACACTCAGTGAAAGCAGCGCTCCCTGCTTCATTTCTGTGCTGTACGTGCCCCTCTGCCCCTTCGCCAAAGCACACTCTGCTGTGGTTCATGGCATCATTGCTCATCGGGATACATTCCTTTGGTAAGATTGTAAGTAATTCGGCGTTGGGCCTTATCTTTTTAAATGCTGTAAAGATGTCATGACTATCTTCCGTGCTTCAGTAACAACATAGTTATCAGGACTATAAAAATTAATAGGAAACAATTTAACTGAAAAGACTGAAGACGATGCAACAACATAAGAAAATATTTTCCTCCCACAATTTCTTTACCTACCACCTGCAGCTGAACACAGCAAGTCTGTAATACAGATTCTCCCCCCCCCCCCCAGTGATTTACATTTACCAGGCAAGTGAAAATGTTGTACTTTTCCTAACTGTTTGAATATGCAGGCCCACTCATCTTAAAAATAGTTCAGCTTCAAGTTTGTCTTTTTGTTCTGTTGACAGCTCTCTCTTAAAAAAGCAGGGTTCTTCTCCACATGAGGATGCTTTGGTCCCATTCTAAATGAGTATCTGCTGTGCCTCTTTTGTTAGTCTCTTCAGTCAGCAAATGTTCTATTGTTAAATAGTGATCTAGGCCTCCAAATTCACAGAGTACATTTTGACAAATGCAGAACAAAAATTTTGTTTTGTTCTAGTAGAAGAGCCAGTGTAATATGTTCAAAATTATATTTGCACTTTATTCTAAAACTTATTTTGACCTCAGGTCTCTGCAGGAAGGTGCTGAGGGCCTTATTCACTGTTGAAATCAGGTACCTAAATTTATTTTTAATTTCAAAATTTAGAGGAATGAAAGGATGAAGCAAGAACTAAGAGCTAAAAAAAAGATAATCTTACTAAGCTGTAGAAATGAAATGCAGTTTCTTGTTCTGATCAGCTTAAGTTGCAATTATTTTCTAAGGAACAGTTTTATCAGCCTCTCAGAATCTAAAAGTAAACTTTTAGAAAAAGGCATTTTATAATTTTTTATTAGTATTTTACTTGCTATTTTATTACTATTTACTAACTGTATTATTTTCCCTCACTTAATGATTTCACCTGTCAGGTTTAAGAAACTTGCTTAATTGGTTCAATACATATAGTTAGTCACTTGAGAAATCTAGATATTTTTCTTTAGTTTTGTGTTTCTGAATGATATTGGCTCTGATTATTTATCATTTATATAATTTTGATTTTAAATTTTGAAAATATTTATGAATTTGCATTTTGGTATTTTAATGGAAGTATTTTAGAAAGAAATAGTCTAAAACCTAATTGATTTATTACAGCTGTTAAATTTTAAAAAATTTTTACTTTTGCAATTTTTCTGCAATTAGAAATCATAGAAATACTGCTATGGATAAACAGAGGGAATGATGGATAAACAGATGGAATGCATGTTTTAGAAGAAGCCTGAACAGAGTAACAGCTAGAAAACTTTGGGCAGGAAAGAAAGAATGTTGTAAGGCCACAGGTGAGAGCTGCTACATTAGACAACTTGTGCTAAGTTTGATAGAAGCTGATGATGTTCAACTTTGCACAAGATCTGCCTGCCTAAACTTTAGGCTTTGATCTTGTCAATCACTGAAGCATTTGACTCCCTTTAATTTTGATTTCAGTAGGGTCAGGCTACAAGCATAAAGCTACCAGATATTTAAATGTTTTATTCTACTGGGTCTTTTTTTTTCAGATAAATTTATAATGTATTAGAACAGAAGTTGAATTATTCAGAAGATAGGAACTCTGATATCAACTCTGGGCATAGTTCTACGTGTTTTGATTGTTTACATCTCTACGTCTATTACCATTTTGACACAGAACATTGAATAGGATTTGTTTGTGGGTAAAACCCCAGGTAACTGAAGCTGAAGCAGAGCAAGATGGAAGTGATACTGCTGAGCAGGAGATGCTGAGAAACTCTTGCCCGTGATACAATCTTCTTTGGGTGAAAGATACACATTCATAACCTACTCTTTAAGTTTGTAGTTGAGGACTTCTTTTATATCCCTTGCTGATTCTAGATTTCTTCTGTCTTGGTGGACTGTGGTCTGAATGTTGATCTGCGTGCAGGCATGTGACAAACCTAGACATTGTTGCTTAGGGAAGTGGCACAGAGTCCTTTGGAGACCTCCTTAGCAGCACCATGTTTTGCGAACACGTCAGCTTGCTTTCTGCTGGCTTCCCATAGAATCAGGTTGTCTAAAAGACACTTGATGGCCTTATATCACCCTAAATATAGATTAAAACAATAACATCCTTCATCTGGAAAAAAGGAAACTCTCTAAACAAGACTGGAATTGTGCTGGAAAGAACATTTTTTTAGATTAGCTCAAATATGTGAGTAGAACAGCTTCCACTTTTCTCACTTTCTATCTTCTGAGGACAAGGCTGCAGTAGAAAATGCAGTTGTTCACAAGAGCAAGGCTTGTTTTTCCAATCCAGAATTTAGTAATAATTTGTAGTGTTGTATATAAATCAAAGACTTGCTTTAAAGCTTGCCATAAAGCAGGAGCTGGCATGGTGCTTACTTCTGCCTTTGAGAAAAGAATGTGTGACACAGGAAAATCAAAATCAAAACCAGGGAACCTACAGACACTATCATGTCAAGTGCAGTTTTATACCTTTGATATAATGGACAAATATTCACATAAAAATTTTGGACTGAAGGAAATTTAAGGGATTTTGATCAGTCTTTACTATCTTACTCAGGCATAGCAAATTCTAATTTTTGTAATAACTAGGGTAAAAATGAATGTAAAGTTTTTGTCTGTGTAATTTTTTTTCCACCTAAAATGATTGTTAGTGTTGTACTGTAGAAATCCCAGAACATTAGATTTACTCTATTACATCCTTCTTTTGATGAATGAGAAATGCAAAGTGTATTTCCAGCTCCACTTTTAGGTAGAAATAAGTTTTCTCTTGAAGTGTTTTATCCATTTTGTGGTTTAGGTTGTGACATTAAACTGTTGGCCTTTCTACCATGGCAAAATTTAAAGAAATAACACTCTGACCTTTTCATAGCAAGGGAGGGTGCCCACTAAGCCAGATGGCTTACCCGTGTTCAGATAAATCACTCATCAGGTTTTTTTCAAAGCAGCGTGACACATAACAGCTTAGATGATGCATACTCTTTGCTTTCCAATTAGTCTTTCCAAAACCAACAGAAGCAAGATTGGAATGTTCATTAGCCTTTTTGTTTTTGCTGCTCAGGCATCGGCTTTTAAAGGCTGGGACTGCAGTTATTTCATCGAGAAAAGAATATCAAATTATTGTTAGAGTTGCCTGTGCACTGTTTAATAACAGTATAGAAATAACAACAAGGGCAGGGGAAAATCATTAACTGATTTATTCGGATTCAAACACAGCTTTTGTGATCATGGGTTTGCCACTGGGCTCAAAGTGAGCTCTGTGGATTTTAATTTCCAACAGCTGTTATACAAACTCATAACTCATGACAAAGCCTACCTTTCATTTGCCGGGTTAAAGACTGTGAGTGAGTGTGTGTTAGATATCTAAGGCTCTTAAGTGATAATTTTGTGTGCTAAAATCCCCAGGCAATAAAACTCAAGACAAATGCTGCCGCCATTTGTACCTTAGTTTACTTGCTGTGTGATTACAGATTACAAAGAATTTTAGAAAATATTATTTGGGCTTTTGGAAATGTCATTATCAAGTTTCTTTCCCCTACACGCCAATGTCCATGTTACAAATCTTTGTGTTCAAATCCTCTGTCGAGTGACAGCTGGTGGAAGGATGTCAAGAGGTAACCCCAGTGGTGGTGGAGGTGAAGAATCTCTCCTCATCCCATACCTGCGGTAGCTCTCACTCTTTGGCTCTTTCTGTGGCCCTGACACTTTGACCCTCATTTCATACATTTGTACCAGAAAAGGACATGTGAAAATGTGGTTTCACCTCTAGACTGCTGCCTGGAAGTGGATGAACAAGTGAATGCCTTAGAGCAGAGCTCTCTGCTGTGCTGATGTGATTACTTCATTTTTTTCCCTTCCCAGGTACTTTTTCCAATAAAATTGTACCAGTTGGCTTGCCAAGAACTTTTCTGTAGCCTAAGGGATTAGAACCCTGACAACAGAGTTTACTCTGCTGAAGTAGATATTTTGTATGTGAAATACATATTTTCAAATCTAAAGGTAGAAGGAAACAAGTAAAAGGAAAAACAATTCCCAGTACAAGAAAGACATGGATGCCCTCGAGTGATTCCAGCAAAGGGTCACTAAGTTGATTAAGGGACTGGGGCATCTGACATGCAGAGAGAGGCTGAGAGAGCTGGGGTTGTTTAGCCTTGAGAAAAGTCAGGGGGGTGTTGTCAGTGCATATAAATAGCTGATGGGAGGGTGGTGAATAAAAAAGGAGCCAGACTCTTCTCAGTGGTATGTGGAGGCAACGGCCATGAATTGACATACAGAAAATTCCACAGGAACATAGGAAAAAACTTATTTACTGTGGGGGTGGTGAAACTTGGGCAGAGGTTGCTCAGATTGTGGTGTTCCATCCTTGGAAATATTCAAAAGCCATGTATACACAGTTCCAGAGAACCTGCTCTGACCAATCCTGTTCTGAGCAGGGGGTTGGACTGGGCAATCTCCTGAGGCACTTCCCAACATCAGCTACTCTGTGGCTACAAGACAAATGCCTGACAAACTGTGGCTTCACGGCTTGTTTATAATGATCTGAAGGGACACTAATATCTGCTTGTTTTGTGCTTCTCAAGAACCACTTGTAACAAATAAATTAATGTTTGATGGGGCAGAAAATGTAGTCTGGATATTAAAGACTAACCGGCCCTTGCTTTATTGTAAGAGGACAGTAGTCTTTATTTCATATGTATAATTCAGTGCATTTGACTGAATCCTCTAACCTCATTTTTTATCTATTTTGGAGTAATGAAAGACTATAACTTCCTTTAAAATGCAAGAATTTGAATAGCACTCATCATAGTTGAGAAAGGGGTCTGCACTGGGACCTTGGGTGCTAGAGAACTGGAATGTTTCTAGAAGCTTGTGGGCTCTGTGTTTGTGCTATGATGCTCACATGTAGAACCATAAATATATTTGCAGCTTTACGATATGAGTTTCTAAAGTCTTCATCTAAAGTTTAACTGACTGCTTAATCTGTGTACTTTTCTTCCTTTCCTGCCTGGCTCAAAACCCACTATACTCATTCATGTGAAATAAAGAAATAGTTGCTTGAAATTCTATGTAGCTAAAGAATAACGTTACCAATCACTTCTGAAAATTGAGCTGTGGTTCTAGGTTTGTATCACCCAAGTATTAATTCTCTTGAAGCTAACATTCCTTTACAGATTGAGTCAGAATGAAAACCATATGAAAAATGTTGAAGTCTGCAAGTGAATACACTGGGAAGTGATTTATCTCAGCAGGGAGGGAGCTAATATTTTTCCAGTTTTTGTCCGGAAATCGATGGGTTCTTTTCATAGATAAGACTCTGGCACCAAAGGCAAACTGAAATGAGGCGCTGCAAAGGGGACAAAATTAGTCAGTATTAGCACAGGAGCAAATTTTGTCATCAGTTATAAATATCTTACTTGATGAAGTTAAGAGATATGAATAATTTTATATGACATTTCAAAAATACCCCCTTACAGTTCTGTCAGTCTGATATTAAAAAGATGAGCAAATATAAAGTTGGAAATGACTGTGAAATAAACTTATCAGATTTATTTGTCAGAGGTGGGGGCTGAGATAGAAAATATGCCTGAGCACACAACCTAGGACATTTTGCAATAGAATTTATCCCAGAAATACTACAGACTTAGTGCTTTAACAAGTCACTCTCGTTCTTATATGTTAACAGAGAGCTCTTGGAAGCTCTAGGACAGATTCACCACTGGTATTAGTTTTATCAAATCTCTACTTTATATTAAGAAACAGCAGAAGCTTGGAGGAGAAACCAAATGGGCATCTTTTCCCTATACAGATTTTGCATCAGCATTTCTTTTTGCTGAAATGAATTCACTGTAACTTTGCCTCCCTAGAATGACAAGGCTGCTACCTCATGTCACAGACCTCTTAGGTGTCTTTTCTGGTCCTATGAGGCAGCTTGTTTTGATACAAACTTTTCTTTTGAGAATAACTAGTTACGGTATAGGAGTTGCTGCTTTAGGTTACTACTAATGAGGCAAAACTCCAGGAAATACAATGCTACCACTTCAACATAAACATTGGTACAAAGATTTTTTCCTCTGTATTTGTTCATTGACCTCATACGAGGATTCTGATCTGAGTAGAATTTATTTTTCTTATTGCACATGTTCTCAAAGCAAATGTAGTGGCTAAATTTGATTCTTAGATGGATGCATACTTCTTATGTGAAATTCAATTTTCTTGAAATAGAAAAAGTTACCTTTTAAATTGAAATGTACTGGCTAATTAACGACACTGTGAAGAGGACAAGATTGAGGCAGTGATTTGACAAGTAGTTTGCACAGAAGAGACTTTATTCTTTGTCAGCATAAAAATATTAATCTTTCTCAGCAATGTGCATTTAGTCAAAGTACTTTTAATACTGATTAGTTTGTTAGCTTTCTTTTGAGTATCTCTGTTATTCTAAGTATGTGCTTTCAAAATCATATAAAGCTTTTCATGCACCAGTAATACTGAATTGCTTGTAGACATTAATTGAATGCCATGGTTATAATATCACAGGAAGATCCCCTTGATCTTCTGCTGGTGCAATTTGCCCCAAGTCCCCAGGCATTCGGATAGTAAACCTAATAGTAACAGTTCCTCATTTTTTTATATTCCGGTTTTAGATGTTATGGAAAACAGCATTTAATTTTTACGATGTGATCATGGAATCATAATGCTGCTTGTCCTGTTAAATTCTAAACGTGGCCTTTTCTCATCATGCAAGCATTTTTGAGATTTCAGGGTTTTTTTCCCTCATTTTCAGTGAAGCCAGAACTAAAATCTCAGAAGGGTAAAACTCAATTGGGAACCAACCAAGAAGAAAAAGCTCTGATCAGTCTGAAATGTTTAATTTAAGCGATTTGATATGTTATTTTGATTTGATCTTTTCTTACGTTACCATTTTAAACATATGGTAAGTTTCTAGAAAAAAAAAGAAAAAGCGTCTTCAAACCAAAGAACTGAAATTGCATTTGGAAAATATCAGAGTAAGATATTTGACAGCTTCGTATTTATTTTGGTTTGCTTTTGAGTGTTTCAGGTTTTGACCCGAAACAGTGCATTTCCTCTGAGTGGTTTCACTGAAGACAACCTTGAGCTTCAATCGTGTGGCCTGAGGTCATAAACTCTTGGTCACACTATTAGTTCCATTTGCTTTGAATGGGATTACTCAGCCAAAGGACAGGGTTTGTGTCTGTTTGCAACTCGGTTGCCTGAAATCCACCAGTATCAAGGCAAATATCGCTAGGACTAAAGACTTACTATTATAAGAGTGAGGATTTTAGCTCTGAATCCTTTGAAGATAAACTAAGGCAAAAAAGTATTTTCAGCCTCATTTGTCTCTTATCTACATCTGCTGCTACCAGGCATTGTGTTGAAAAAAAAGGAATATTTATGAGGCAGTGATTCTCATGAAACACCTTGAGTTTTGGCTAAATGCATTGCACTAGCGAGGAGCTGCAGTTTCTGAATTCAGGGATCTGTGTTTCTCCTGGGGAGCTGCAGTGGCCGATGGCCAAATGCCCACCCTGCTGCTCACCCACTCCCCGCCTCAGGGGGAGAAAATGGGATGAAAAAGCTTGTGGGTTGAGATAAAGTTAGAGAAATTGCACACCAATTACTGTTGTGGGTAAACCAGTCCTGACTTGGGGAAAATGACTTTAATTTGTTGCCAATGAAAATAGATTCAAGTAATGAGAAACAAAGACAAACAGTAAATCAATACCTTTCCTTTCCTTCTTCCAGGCTCAACTTCACTCTTTCACTCCAGACTCCTCCATCCACCCCCAGAGTGGTGCAGTGAGGGATGGAGGGTACAGTCAGTCCATAGCAGACCCTCTCAGCTTCTCTTCCATCTGATACTATTCCTCTGCTCCATTGTGGGTCTTTCCATGAGCTGCAGTCCTCAGGAAGAGAAACTCCACCGGTGTGAGTTCTCTCTGCTCCAGTGTGGGGTTTTTCAGGGCTGCAGGGGAGTCTTGGCTCCAGGACCTGGAGCTTCCTCGGCCTTGTCCATGTCCTCGTTCTCATTCTGCTCATCCTTCCTTCTCCTTCTCCTTCTCCTTCTCCTTCTCCTTCTCCTTCTCCTTCGTGCTCACAATGCTGTTTTTAACTTTTTTCTTTCTCTTCTTACTGTCCAACTATCTTTTCCCTTTCTGAAATATGTTATCACAGATGTGCCTGATGGGCTCAGCAGTGTCCTGTGGGTCTGTTGGAGCTGGCTGGAATCAGCTGTTCCCTGCACTGGGCAGCTGCAGCCTCCTCCCTGTATCCCCCCTGCTACCAAAACCTTGACAGAGACACGAAACACATGAGGTTGTCTGCCTGCAACCCTGACAATAGACCTTATAAAAATAAATCAGGAAATATACCTTTGTTATAAGATAACGTAGTCTGAGACTGTTGTGGAAGTGACAAATGAACTTGTCAGCATATAAAAACCCTTCCATTATCTAATAACGTTTAATTAATTAATTATTATTCTTTTTAAAAGCTGAAGATCAACTATGAGTCATCATTATCCCTTCCACGATCCCCTTCTCCAGCTGTGAGACTCACACTTTTGTTCCCACTTAAAGGGATCCCTTATTATTTATACCATGACATGCCTTCCATATTTACGCAATGTATGTAGTGTGACTGGGAACACGTGCAATACAGAATGAAACTGAATTATTGAGGATAGATAAATCAAAATGAACAATTTCAACAAAGCTCTTACATATTTAAAATTAAGAAAACGCACGACTTCACTGGGAAGGGTAAATAATAGCAGTTCAATTTCAAGCAGATTGATAGGAATTAAGGGCCAGGGGGCAATGATAAAAAAGAAGACTAGAAAAATTTTAAAACTAAACCATGAACTATGTGAAAAATGGGGGGAAATACCTCCCTTTTTTTTCTTCCAAAGAGATATCCTAAATTCCTCGTTTGATCTTCAAAGTTTATAAATATTGATCAAAAAAAAAAAGGCTGACCTTGCAGACCCTCAATCTTTAGAAAGCATATGCTAAGTGAGAGGAATAAACCCTGCAATCTGGCCAGCGTGCAATATACCATTGCTGGAAGTATTTCTGACATGTAGCTTGCAGACTTGAATTTGTACAGACATTTATGCTAAACCTATGTGTAATCGTTCTTCTGAATAAGGAAGGACTTATGCATGTATTTGATTAATTTGTTAAGCTGATAGTGTACTTAATGGTATCTTCATTTCCTTCATGTAAATTTCAGCAGTCTTACAGTACGATCTGAATTTAGTTATTGCTAGGATTTTCAGCAAAAATGAATATATTACTATCTCTTTGAATATACTTCCCTCTTTCAATGGATATACTACTTCCCTCTCTTGATATATATGTGTATATATTGTTAAAAAAGAATTCAAATATATAAAGTAAAATAAACTTAAATAGTTCATAATATAGCAGATTGTAAGTATGCAGGAGAATGACTGTGAATTCTTTTAAAACCAGAATACAGATAACATTTGGAAAGGCAACAAAGAGAAACTTCCAGTGATTGTTAGAAGGGCTTTTCAGCTGAGCTGCACTCACAGCAGCTTGGTCTCCCGGAGGAGTCCCTCACGAGGTTCACTTGAAAAGAGTCTGAACAAAATTATCTGGATTCTGCTGTAAGGAGCAATCATGATGTGAATAAAAGGTGCTTCAGTTTCAGGAATAACTTCCTGTTGTACCTTTTTATGCCAGGATGTGTGTGTTCATGTGTGGAGGGGGCTTGGGTGCCGTTGTTGTTTAGCACATGAGTTTGCCGAGCTGGTAGAAATGGTTCTCACAAATTAAAACCAGCCTGTTTTGATTCAGGTCCATTTTTAGAGTACAAACAAGTTGCTATTAATTAGTACACCCAGCATCTTATTTTCATGCCTCTGCAGCTATTTTAAGTTACATCTTGATAAAGAGGTTTTTTCTCAGTTGTAAACATGTTTTTTTGTTGTTATTTATTGCAGTAACAACAAATGCAGGTATGTTAGAAATTATGTCCCAATTTTTACTTTGAGAAAAGTCTATGAATACCTGTTAATTTAAGGAACACCAATGGCAATAATAAAGAAGGAAATATCTACATGTAAATTTGCTTTTTGGCCGTGAAATAGGGACACACAAAAATTACTTTTCACCCACATCCCTATAGTTATTCCCTTTCACCCCATCCCCTATAGTGTTTCTGAAGGGAGATGATAAGTTCTCAGAAAAGGTTCTGAATGAAGCCTATTACATGTTCTTTTCCACTGTAGTTCAAAAAGGTGAAAGAGTAACTCAGTTTGAGGTTGCATATCTTATAAAACTACAATATCTCTGATATCATCAGAAGGGGATGTACAACATGGCATAAAAAAAAAAAAACAAAACACATACTGTGTTTTTCAAGGAGTGAGTCTAATTCCCAAAAGCAAAAATAAACCTAAAATAGCATTAAACCAATAAGACAGTCTAATTGCTTAGAGACAGTTTGCGTGACCAGATTAAAGTATGTCACTTCTTTTCAGATCAGTCTCTTCTAAGTAAACAGTCACCCTTCAGCATGCGAGTATTTCCCTGTGGCTCTCTGCTAAGGAAAACACGAGAGGAGCTCTGTCTGACACCACTCTTCCTGCTAGCTGTTCCCTGTGATTTATTTGAAGTCCCGAGGATGGCTTATCTGCCGAGACAGAGGGCCAGAGCCCGCCCCTGCCCGCTCGCTCTGTGTGGTGGGTCTATTCTTCTCTCGCAGCTCCTGAGAGATTGCCATGGATTGACCTTGGCTCCTCACCTTATCGGAGGTGATTTTGCAGATACTGGTTTATTTCAGTAGCGTTCAAGCAACTTTTTGCAAGCTGACTTCTTTTTTTTTTTTTCCAAAGTGAATGCCACCAGGGTTATGATTCCAAGTAGAGGTTGCTCCGGGGAGGGTTTTGTATTTCTGCGTTACTTTTTCATTCTCTAAGGCCTTGTGCTGTCTTTAGCGTCTCTGAAGACAGAGATGGATTTGCCTGCAAAAAGAGGGAGTCGACTGCTGCTCTTCAGAAGAAAAGGGTAACTACATAAATGTGTCCTTAGAGCCGTATGGAAGCATGGCCAATAATGAATATAAAGCATACCTTCTTTGGCAGTATAATACAAACCTGTATGTCATCGTTGTCACACGGTTCCAAGGCATGAACTGAATATATTTCTGCAATTTAGCATTCCTTCAGACAATAGTAGATCTATATAAGCACGCTGCTTTCCTTCATTATGGTCTGAAAAATCTGAGCATTTTCTCTTAATGAATTTTCTGAGATTTTTTTACCGCCTGACAATATTTATAAAGGCAAAAATATTAAAAACTAGCGATTGATGGGACAGAAAAGGAGTTTTTTTGTTGTTTTACATGAATAGTAGTAGCAGGAAGGGAGGAAATGAGAACATGCATCTACTTTCTGCTGTAATGCAGCAGCAGAAGCAGAAACATTCTAAAACTGTTTTGACAGCCAGGCCTTTCCATCGCTGACCTCTCCTTAGTTTTTAATGGTAGGTGATATGTTGTCTTCTAAGCTAACTCATCCACTCTGCCTTGGCTTTGTGATGTTGTTTCACCAGAGAATGACCACAAGGATCACTCAGGAGATCAGTATGATCAAGTGTGGAAATTAACAGATCCTTTCCATTACAAGTGATCTGCACTGGATTGTACCCGTGTCAATCACAAAGTAAAGGATTTTTTTTTTTTTCAAAAGAAGGCTAATGGCATCCTGGGGTGCATCAGGAAAAGTGTGACCAGCAGGTAGAGAGGTTATCCTGCCCTTCTACTCTTCCCTGGTGAGACCCCATCTAGAGCACTATGTCCAGTCCTGGGCCCCCCAGTTCAAGAAGGCTGCTGGAGAGGGTACAGCAGAGGGCTATAAAGATTATTCGGGGCCTGGAGCATCTCCCTTATAAGGGAAGGCTGAGGGACTTGTGTCTTTTTAGACTAGAGAAGTCTGAGGGGGGTCTGATCAATGCTTACAAATACTTAAAAGGGAGGGTGTCAAGAGGATGGGGCTGGTCTTTTTTCAGTGGTGCCCAGACTGGGCCAGACGAAATGGGCACAAAATTGAATATAAGAAGTTCCACCTAAACATGAGGAGGAAATTCTTTACTTTGAAGGTGGCAGAGCACTGGAAGAGGCTGCCCAGAGAGGTGGTGGAGTCTCCTTCTCTGGAGACATTCAAATCCTGCCTGGACACGTTCCTGTGCAACCTGCTCTGGGTGGACCTGCTTTTGCAGGGGGGTTGGACTAGATGATCTCTGGAGGTCCCTTCCAACCCCATGTGATTCTGTGATTCTGTGATTTGACTAATGGAACTTAAGAGAGAGAAAAAATTGTTACTGGGTCACTTATTCTATCGCTTTGCCAGCTTATGCTTTCCCTTTTAAAAAAAATTAAAGTTTTAATGTTTTATCTAGTTTAATTTAATTTCCTCACATCATAAAACTTTAAAGTACTCTTCTTATATTTTGTTGGTAGAGCTGCTTGAAGACAACAATGATAATTTTCACCATTCTGTCTGTGGTCATGTATTTACCTCCTGGGCTTCCTACTTACAAATATTTTTATTTGGTATTTTGGTAATTTAATTATAACTTGATTAAAAATTAATAAGATCAATACAAATATTTTTTATTAAATAAAAAAATAAATACATAATCTTACCATCAAACTTTTAATTTAAATGAAGTAGCACCATTTTGATTATGTATAATTTTTAATCAATATTAGTGTGTTGAAAAATTTATGTTGACAACACCCGAGGCTTCATTTAGATAGAGAAAAAGACTGATAGATGGAAACTTGGTGTTGAAAATACTTAATTGTTTTTGAAAGTGGTAAAGATCGCTTTTCTATTTTTTACTGAGCATATTTCCAAAATCTTTATCCATCTAATGTTACCTTTTAGTACTATTTGAGATCAGAAACTGGCCCTATGTCAAAAATACAATGCAGAAATTCAGGCTAGATAGCTTCATAGAAAAAAAATAAAATAAATTAATGTATCCAGATGGCTCAAAATTCAATATATGTGTGTTGTGGTTTAACCCCAGCCAGCAACCAAGCCCCAAACAGCTGCTCACTCACCTTGCCCAGTTGGGGGAGAGAACTGGAAGAGTAAAAGTGAGAAAAACTTTGCAGGTTTAGATAAAGACAGTTTAATAAGTAAAGCAAGAGCTGTGCACACAAGCAAAGCAACACAAGGAATTGATAAAAACCATTGATATCCGACTAGAGTTTATGTGTTGCATGTGTGTGTATGTATATGTGCATCTTTATATACTTAGGTAGATATAAACGTGCATATACAGAAATATCTGCGTAGAACATCTGTATGTAAGGGAGAATAAATGCAGAAGGGGGAAAACCAAGTATCCTTGAGGTCTACAGTAATAGAAGCGGTGACTATCTTCATGTTTAAAGCTCGCTATGGGAATCCTGGGTGGATTTTAGGAACATGCATTCAGCTCAATTTTTTTTGCATATAGTACTGCAAATACAACAATCAAATATAATTCATTAGTGCCTGCATTTTCCCAGAGCTTCTTGCTTGCACCTACAGTTAACACAACGGGGTAAGCTGGGCCGGTACTGGGGATTCAGGCACAGGGATACAGCACTGGAGGTGGTTGGTTTGTTTCCTCTGGGCATCCTCAGCTTTGAGTTAGAGGCCTTGGCTCCCAAATCATAGAATCATAGAATGGTTAGAGTTGGGAGGAACCTTAAAGATCATCGAGTTCCAACCCCACTGCCCTGAGCAGGGACACCTCCCACCAGACCAGGTTGCTCAAAGCCCCATCCAGCCTGGCCTTGAACCCCTCCAGGGATGGGGCAGCCACAGCTTCTCTGGGCAACCTTCTTCCAGTGCCTCACCATCCTCACAGGAAAGAATTTCTTCCTAATATCTAATCTAAATCTCCCCTCTTCCAAGTTAAAACCGTTACCCCTTGTCCTGTCACTCCCTGACAGAGTCCCTCCCCAGCTCTCCTATAGGCTCCCTTCAGATATTGAAAGGCTGTTATAAGGTCTCCCCGGAGCCTTCTCTTCTCCAGGCTGAACAACCCCAGCTCTCTCAACCTGTTCTCATAGGAGAGGTGCTCCAGCCCTCTGATCATCTTCGTGGCCCTCCGCTGGACCCATTCCAACAGGTCCATGTCCTTTCTATATTGAGGACTCCAGAGCTGGACACAGTACTCCAGGTGGGGTCTCACGAGCATAGAGTAGAGGAGCGGAATCACCTCCCGTGACCTGCTGGACATGCTGCTTTTGATGTAGCCCAGGATGGGGTTGGCTTTCTGGGCTGCCAGTGCACATTGCCTGCTCATGTTGAGCCTCTCAATCCTGGGCAGATGCAGGGCCTTTAGATCAGGGTCCGTATTTGATACTCTTTCCATGTCTGTCAAAGCCAAGCTTTCAAGTTAGATGTGTCTTGCCACTGGGCATTTGGAGCTGTGAAGTCTGTTGTGGAATTGGATGCTGTGCACAGATCAGTGTTTTCTTACACCAAACCTAGCCAGGAGGTGGAGCACTGAGCAGGCAGTGGACTGGACTTCCAGAGCTGTGGGATAGCTCTTTGACAACTAGCCAGAGGAAGAATGGACAGCAACATCTTGCTGCCTGGGCTGTGAAAAGGACAGCCAGGTTTCAAGATGGACAAAGCAGTGTCGAGCTGTGCATTGCAATGAAGCTAAGACATTAAGTGGCTTAGTGTTGTCAGAGCTGGGCTGGTGGTACACGTGTCCTGCAGCAAAGCTGTACCGTTCACAATTTAGGAGTTCCGGGAGCCTGGGCACCTACAAGAGAAAGCAGCAGATGAGAGCAAATGGATGAAGATGTAAGTTTTGATCAAAGACTTTAAAGCGTTTATAGGAGCCGTATAATAAGTCTAAGCCTTGTCCTTTTCCCTTCCTATCCTCAGTTTATGAACTCATTGTCTCTAAAAACAGCCTCTGAACTCCATCAAGGAAATAATATCAGACCCCAGCAAAGGATTTTATTATGTCCTTCAGAAGGAACCAAAAGATCTGTCCCTTATAGTTACAAATGCTGCTGGAGCTTCATGAAGTTTCTTTGGCTTATGTTTCATAATATCTCTAAGAAATAGGAAATTTGGCAAGGTCATTGCACAGAGTTTCAGCTGGACAAACTGAGGCACATGGGCTTAAAATTCAAGGTAAGCTGATAACATCTTGGTCAAGGAACTCACGTGCTGCTGGCTTAATCCTTTTCTCTGACAATACTCTCTGGGAGACGCAAAGAATTATGGTTATAAATTAACAGATAGGTAAGAAATACAAGGAAATTAAATGAGTATAAAAAAAGAATGTATGAAAACCCTAGCTCTCTTAATGAGTGAAATTTTAAGTAAAACATTAGGGTCCACATAGGAGTTCTCTAACCTGTACAGGAAGAAGTCAATCTTTAATAATCTGACAACACCAATTAGACCTGCAGTTAGTTGTAACGTAACTGCTTTTTGTAAATCATTGTGTGTTAAGGTCAGTGCTGCGTTACTAATTTAGTGAAAGGGTTGGGAAGGTCACGAAGGCAAACATTCAAGGGAGAAAAGTGGTTTTGAAACGCTGTAGAAGAAGGAAACTAGGGATAGGGAAAAAAATTCTAGTCACTTTTTGCAGTTTAAAGAATTTGAGGTGCTCTGTGAGCATTCACAGGTCACTGCAGTGGATCTGTAAGTGTAATACGAAAAATGTATTCTAGGATGGCTCTTCTTTCAGATGCCCATACTCAGAAAAAAAGGAAAATATGGCTGAGCCTTCCCCTTCAGCTAGTATGTCTTTCAGAATGGAGGGTAGGTGTAGGTGGTTAAATACACCTGAGGCAGGAAAATAAGGAAAACTAAGCTGAGAATCATTATGCATTTAACTCTGAGACAAGCTGTATGCTCCTGAATGAAATTCTAACCCACTTGAAGATGATGGGACAATCTGTAGTTCTGACAGGCCAGAAATTTCCCATTGGAAAACATCTTCTGAACATAAACAGGCATTCAGAGTTGAGTTAAATTTAGTGGTGGTCAAAACCCAAACCAACTCAAGCAAGGAGTTTTGAGACCCCAAATGGCAGTCCATCTTACCATCCAGGTAGAACTCTCTTAAGAGCTTTTGGTTTTGCTTTGCTTTGTTTTCCTCCCCAGAGGCATACTTTTTCTTTTTTTCTCATTTTGCTTCCCCAGCTCTTGGTTATCAAATCTATGTTGGAGAATTTAATGAATAAGAGTCTGTGGGGATTAACGTGATAAGAAGTTCGTGCGTATCAAACACTGAAATACTGTTGCAATGCAATGGTGCAAAATCTTATCAGTAGTAACATATTAATAGTGGCACATTTTTTGGAATGCTTTACTGGAAAGGGTGTAAACAGGCTGGGCACGCTGAAGGGAACTTGACCCAGGCCCCTGCTTCTAATGTGATAATTTCCTTTTTAGCTTGATAACAGTTTCCTAGTTCCATACCTTACTGAGCAGTCCAATTAAAAAAAAAAAGCAGAGGTATAAGAGGTTGAAGGGACTCGGAACGGCACATTATCAGCTTTTTCTTGGGGCACGAGGTCAAGAGTAATAGTTTAACTGGTGTAGCAACTGCCCATTTTAGAGAAGTGACTCACGCTTGAATGATAAAAATAGCCAAGTGTTCACCGCTGTTCCATATGGCTCTGGCTTAAACAAGGGGTGTCATTCAAGGACCGTAGGATTGCCAGGCCAGCAGGGCCACATGGCACATGGTTCTGACCCTGCTCTGACTCAGGATAACACAGCAGAAAAAGCTGCTTCTGTTTCTCAACCTGGGATGCTGGTTATCTGCTAAGGAAAAAGGAATATATCAGCAAACATGAGAACGTAATCGCTAACATTTTGGGTTTTTTCATCTCACCCGTCAGTTTCCTGGATATGATGCTGATCTTGAGAAACGTTGAGGACTCATAGAATGAGGTGGAAAGTGTTGAGTTATATTTAGGTACCTGTGGCATTTAATCAGTTCAGTCACTAAAGTGAAGTCCTTGAAAAAGGAGGACTAATAAATCAAAATCAGAAAAGGAAATGATAAAAATATTTTTTACAATTATTTTGATGCTGTACTTTTCTGGGCTGATACAAGGAATTGATGTCAGTTAAAAACCTTCTCCTGACTTTGAAAATTTCCACTCAAGCTTTGGTCCAGCCCAAGGGCTGCAGGCCACGTATTTGCTTTGGGTGCTTGACCTAGACCTTCTGATGTATAGAATGGCACTGCAGGCTGACTGCAGCCACCAGACCTGCAACTGTCTGTCTTCCCAGAGGACACCCTTTGGAATCGAGAAGAAAACTGCCACTGATGCCTGTGGCCATCAGATCCTTTGTACTTATTTGTCACTGCGCTCACCAGCAGCCAAAAGGGCTCTGGGTGAAGTTTTTCACTTTTATTTTCCATGAGAGACACCAGCTGAAGTTTGTGATTGCCTCGGTTACTGACCAGTCAATAACCCTACCAAAAAAATAAGACCAAACAGGATATCGAGTACAGGTTAAATGTAAAGTTTAGTATCAGAACTGAGAGCTGAAGATGTTCTGGAGATGAGCAGGCATGTGATTTAAAAGTGAGAATTACAGCAACCCACAAAATTGTAATCCTGCTTGCAATTACAGTTTTAATCACTGATATGTTTTCTCCTGTGGCCTGATCTTGCCTTCTTAAGTTTTCTGGACTGATATTTTACTCCCCAATTTTTCCTTGCAAATGGTTTATATAAACACCACAACAGTTCTCCAGATATTAAGATTAAATTCTTATCACATCATTTTACTAGTTCCATGGATGTCAGTCATGCTGCCCACATGAATAGGTGAAAAGTGTTTTTGTGTCGTTATTGATTGCTATAGGATTGTGATAATTTTTTGTGGCTTGTTAGCTTTAAATCTGAATTAAACATAATTCTTACTGATGCTATTTTTACTATAAAGTTCATGATTTCTTCAGTCTTTTCAGAGAATATGAAGTGCTTGTAATGCAAGAAGAGGGTTGTAGTGCTTCTAGTGAAGCTTTTAAGTTACATATGTCCAGACAGAAGCCTTTTGTAGTCTTAGAGATTTAAAGGGCATTCACACCGTCAAATGGTGACATCTTCACCAGGTCCCGGAAGTATTATCTATTGGGTCCCATATTCTAGTGCTACTGCAGAAGCTACTGAGGGATTAGCTGCCTATGGAAAGTGGCTTTGCACGCTGGAAAGCTAATGAGGGTAGCAATGATATTTTAAATCCTGCACCAACTCTACAAAAATTCCTGTATAAGTGTTTAAGTTATAAGGCATCAGAGTAACTCATAGAAGTCACACTTGTTCATCTTCGGAACAAGAGTAATCAACAGAATACTGACTGGAATAAAATCAATACATTAGCTAAAATAGAATGAGGACCTAAATATTAATATAATAAGAATAAGGACCTAAATATTAATATAATATTTAAGACAGCAATGCATATAGCAAAATATCTGTACAAGTTTATCATTTGATGTTTGTGCCCATGCACCTTGTGAAAGTGGAAATGAGTCTGGATTTTAAAACTTCTGTAAATGTTGAATTCTCTACTAAGGAAAATAGTTATTATGGTACGCAGTGGTAGTGTCTACTGAGCAGTGGTTTTGTTGCTGTTCTACACAGCTAGTTTTGAGAGCTTGTTGTAATCCTGATTAAGCAAAGAAGCTCCAAATAGGATTATACATCTGGTAGCAATTAGACGGAACAGTTACCATCTGGAGATACTTTCCAGATTCCACTGGAAAGAGAAATAAACCCCACATTCTGTGGTATAATTAAGCTACAGTAAGATATAATCCTCCTTTCTCTTCATAAACTATATTCACATTTATAATCATTGCATTGCTCTTTTTCCAATGTGTTGAAATGAAGAATGCCTCATAGATGACAGAACCCTTCAGACTGTCGTATTTTACTGAGTGTTGTGAAAGAAACTGCAGAACTATTTTCATTGTGATATGGTAATAGACAAAATATGGGAGAATCTTTGGTACAAAGAGGATCATCTTGAACAAATGGTTGAATAAAAGCAAGAATTAATGCCATGAGATAGATAATAAATAGTATCAGAAGGTGGGTGACAGAAGATCCATTTTAATATGTTAATACCACTACATTTTTAAAAAATATTATTTTATCACTTTAGACGTAATTTATATCACTAAATTTATTTTTGGAGGAATGCCCTACACTGGTAAAGAAATAGATTAGATGACCTATGTTCCCCACCCACATTTTTATTTTATGTGCTTCTCTGAGTCTCTTGAGCAATCTAATAAACAGGAAATTATATATATGAAATATTTAAAAGGTACATACAGTTTAAAAGTAATATAAGACTTGCCAAATGAGAGTCTATACACTCTGCTCTGAACAACGGCTACCTGAAGTGAACCTGGTCTGATGATTAACATTAGCTGAGATTAAGCAAATGGATTATGATGTTTTTTCTAGCTGAGTGCACTCGAAATAAGACTAAGGATGTTCATTTCATATGGCAAAGACAATCACATGTACAATTTATAAATCTCTGAAAACAAGGCAACTACTCTTTTATTTTACATAGGATGTGACTGTGGGTGAGTATGATGAAATTATATGCAATACTTACCAGGTATATGGCATTAAACATATTGTGTATTTAGAACAAAGTGTTCCACTTGCTGTCTATATAAAATTTAGCAGTTTTGTGCATAAATTTTAAATGGGTGGTTTTGTTTATGAGAATGCAGGCAATGGGATTAAATTCTGAATTCTGTTTGATTTTCTTGCAGAATAAAATTCTTAACATTGCAATTGAAAAAATATCTTAATACATATTTTGTATCATGTAATATCAACTATTGCTTAATTTTAGAACAAAATCATTTAGGTATGAATATCAATACTATGTTTAAGAATAAATGAAGCTATTACAGCGTGATCACCTATAGTAAGAAATAGTAACTTCTACAATATGTTGATTATTCATTTGTTGAAATGCTTGCTATTAGTAAGATGCAATTATAAGGTATCTGAAAGATGCATAAGCAATTTCCACTATTAAAATTAATACTGGAAAGTATTCATATATGGTATGCTATGCAGCTATCACTTCTCTGCCAAAATTGTCTGTTTTATCATTCATTATATGTTTTGCTAAGGAAAACTTCTTTTTGGTAGTCACTTTTGTGAATTCAAATTATTTCACGTTTATAATTAAAATGGTCTTTTTTCTTTATATGTGTATTCTTTTTTTTTTATTCTGGATTTTGTTACTTCCATAGTATCAAGATTCAGTCCAATAATTATTTATATTGGATTTGTCTTCCAAATGTTGATTCTTACATAACTGAATGTTTTACTCAAGCACAAATTTCCAGAACAACTTCTGAGAGGCTAATTCAAAAGTAACTATTATCAGTAGTCTCATGAGAAAGTCCATCTATTTTATGTGTTTAAGAATGAATAATCATACAGTCAGATGAAATTCCACTCCATTTTCATAAAGGGTGAGAAGTTGTTGTACAGAGTAGTTAAGGAATTGTGTCTGTTCATTTGTGTCTCTGGGTCTTATTGATGATGATGACTGTTTTCTTCCCTTCCCCAGAGATCCTGGACTGGACTCTCTTAACGAGTTCATGTCTTCTCGGCCAGTTAAATGGGGTAACATGACATTCAACTCCCTCAAGAGATTTGCTACTGTCATTGCTGCTTGCATTGCAGTACAACAATTGTTCTGCAAAAGGGAGTAAGAAAGTTTGTGTTGCAGCCAGAAATAAAAATCCCCTTATGGGCTTCCTCTAGGAGTACCAGCAGAAACAAAACGACTCACGAAGCATAAAATGTCTGTTCCAAATAGTGTCTTTAGTCTTAACTCACCTGTCAACCCCTTGGTTTATAAGTATAATGAAAATTAGGCAGCTAATGAATAGATGTGTCAAAAAGATGAGCAACTATAGGTCTCAGTAACTTCAGTAGCAGTGGAGCTCCTTCCTACCACAGGATGTAGGCTATTTCACCAACCACCTTGGGCTGGGTTGTATATAAGTTGCTACAGCCAAGCTTGAAAATTTTTTCCTGCACATTTCTTAATTAAATATGTACAGGGTGGTTTTTTTGTTCTTTTTTTTTTTAAATTTATTTTATTTTATTTTAAATGGAATTGCAATGACCTAAATCAATCTTTGTGGGCATCATTGTAGTGCAGACTTCAGTTTTAGCACCTAGACTGAGTACAATTTAAGGCACAATTAATGTACTAAAGGGAAACATTTCTTCCTGTGTTCTGATCATTGTTCAAAATAACAGAGTTTAAAAAAGTTATTAATTCTCAGTGAAGGTAAAACACCCAAACTGAAACCAGTGCATTTTTTGAAAAGCTGTAAGAACACAGTAAGATAAAATCTTGTCAAATCTGACTTTATTTGAACCTTGACTGTCTTGAAAAATAGCAACATTTTCTTATCGGTTTCAAAACTGTTGTATGAAAGTAGTGAAATATGTCAAAATATTGTTTTCTGTAGCTTCATTAAGAAAAATATGTAGGAGCCAGAAGAGATTGTTCCATTAGTCATTATGGCAGCTACATCAAGGTGACATTGCCCAAGAATTTAATTTATATTATTTTATGACAAACATATTCCCTGAGACTGCTGTGCAGCTTTTCAGTAAACATTTACTAAACCTGCTTCCCTGGAGCTGATGAGTTGACTCGCCATTTCTACACTGTGTTCCAGTCAAAGCAAGCCAATCATTAAGATAAAGCTATTTTATTCATTTAAGGGCTTGTCAGTATAGTATCTGCATGTAGATTGGATTCAAATGGGAAGACTGTAGTGAGAGTGCTCTATTTTCAACCATGAAGACTATTGATATAGTTGTCAGAAATAATCTGTTGTTTAAAAGACCAGTATTTAAATGTTTCAATTTGAAGCTTCTTCTACTGAAGAATACTTGAAAGTTGTGTGTCTTTCTAAAGGATTTAAAGACTTTTCTTTTACTAAAAATAGTCTTATTTGATCAGTACTTTTCCACTCAGTATAAATACAAATATTGTAGTGGTTTATGTACCATGAAATATAAAACTTAGAATAGAAAAGCAAACGATCTGTCAATCGATGATGGAACTTAACTCTAAAACATATTTCGGGCCTTAGTCTGGTAGAGTTTACAGTGAAGTAAATCAGGAGCCTTTTCTCTCACTCCAGTGGATTTGCCCTGGTATAAAACTAGTATATGGGATCAGAATGAATTGTATTTCCTTTCAGTTCTGTTATTTTGGCCCATGCCTAGGCACAAATCGGTCCCTCCTAAAATCCCTCCTAAAGATTTTGCTCCTATATTAAACACGAAATGTTGTCATTAGCTTCATCCTCAAGAAAGAAAACATCTAATTATGGACTGACAAAGTACCTTCTTCTAAGGAAAGGTCTCTTGTACCAAAATGATAAGAGATGTGAAATTACATTGGGGAGTTTGGGGAATATTTGCAAGTAGGACCACTCTAACTTAACCCAACAGTACTGGAGTCTTTGAGGCGTTTAGAGATAACAGCTTGGATCCATTTAAACCTGATGGGTTTTGGCACAACTTGCTGCTGTTGGTTTCTTGTAAATTCTCTCTCTGCATCTTTCAAAACGAAGATTATTACTAGTCATAAGGAAGGTATTACATCCATCTCCTCTTTCTTCCAGATTGCTGTCAAAATGAGTGAAACGCCTTCGACTAGTTACTCGGTGAATCAGCCAAACTCCTCTGAGAGCGAGCAGAGTTTATCCACCCGCCACTTCAATGTCACTGAACCTGTTGTGGCAAAACGGATCTGCTTCTACAAGAGCGGAGACCCTCAGTTTAATGGGATCAAAATGGTCGTTAATAACAGGTCTTATAAAACATTCGATGCCTTGCTGGATAGTTTATCCAAACGGGTCCCATTGCCTTTTGGAGTAAGGAATATTAGTACGCCGAAAGGGAGACACAGCATCACCAATTTGGAGGATCTCGAAGATGGAAAATCTTATATTTGCTCCCACCAGAGGAAAATGAAGCCCATCAACCTAGAACGGGCCAGCAGAAAGCCGCTGCCCTGGCAGATCAGTAGGCCTGTCAGTGCTCGCCGTCGAGCTGTGCAATTAGCGAGGGAGAATGAAGATGGATTTGGCCATCGAGAAAGCAAAATAACAACTCCCAAAAAGATGCTTGTTTACAAAAATGGAGACGTAAGACTCAGGCGCACCATAGTTCTGGGAAAGAAAAACACACAAACTTTTGAGGCCTTTCTGGATTATATGAGTGAGTTAATGCAATATCCAGTCGCGAAACTATATACCACTGATGGCAGAAAGGTGAGAGTAGAGATGAGAACTGTCAATATTTCTGTGATTGCTTCTAGATTATTTTTAATTTAAAAAGTGATTTTATAAATTAGAAGCTTGGGCCACTGGCCTGGTGTAAGATCTGATGTACTGAATTTCAGCTGTTACTTTTCTATGCCTTTTCGCCTTGAGAAAGAAAGGCTACTGGCTTGGAGGAGATAGACTGGAATCTTGTGATCAGAGAAAAAAAAGTGAGGACATTTTATTTTAAGTCATCATGAAAAAAACACTTTTTCTTACTCAGATCTCTTTCAGGCATGTTCTCAATTCTATATTTTTACCGATTTACACAGAAGCTTCCTGTAGTCTTAATACCATTTACCTGTGACTTTTAATGTTTTAAAAATATTATAAATAGCACCTCATAGCCAGACATACTTTATCTTTACAGTGTTTTTCCATTGATGACCTGAAACTATGACACCTGACTATTATAATTTTCAACCCATGGACCAGGTTCTGTAACCTCTGAATCCATTTGAGGTTTTAAATCCCAATTTTCATCTCACATACTGTTCTATCTAATTTTTTCACTTAGTGTTTTATTTGTGTTTAACCACAGAAAAGCACTTGTGACTATATTTAACAGGTATCTAGAAAGAGAATTCCATGCAGAGCTCCAAGAGTTGAAGAGAAATCTTGTGTTTATCCTGCATCTAATGACATTCTGTATTTAGTTGGGAAAGCATCCATATAACCTATAAGTCTGTGAAGTGCAGTTCATAAGCTTGAAATATATTTTGGAACATAAATTGAAAACTGTTAGACAAGACTCTGAACACCTTGATCCAGTCAGACTTGCTTTGAGCAGAGCGTTAGACTACATGACCTCCAGAGGTATTTTCCAACTTATATTGTTCTGTGATTCTGTCCTATTCCTCTGAGGCAGTACAGGTCAAGAACTTGTGGTTTATTCTGAATTTTCCCTTTCTTCTTCCAAAGACAGGTTTGTATGTATACTTACCTCCTAATGCACAGTCTTAGTTCATGCCTATGAAGAGTCACTGTGCAACGAAGAGACAAAATTACACATGCAACACTTAAATTATAAAAGAATTTTGATCTGGATCCAAGTATTGATTCTTGAAGTATTTTTCTAATATATTTATATAACAAGACATACACTCACAGAGATATGAATTGCCTAATTGAAAAATTAATTCCGTGCTGTGATACATATTTAATAACCTGCTGGAAACTAATGTAGAGACTAAGAAGTGAAGATATTAAAGCATGCAAGGGATAAATCTCTTACATTATTTTTTTTGTGGTTACTAAGGCAGAGAATTTAATGTTACTTTTTTTTTTTTTCCCCAGGTTGCTAATCTTCAGGCCCTGATATTGTGCTCTGGAGCTATAGTCGCAGCAGGGAGAGAGCCTTTTAAACCAAGCAATTATGATTCTCTTGGGTATTCACAGCCTGCTAAATTGCTTGGAATTGCAAATCGTGTGTACCCAAAATCAAATGTGAAGCCAGAAAGTGAAAATAGTAAGTTCTTTGAATTAATTTGTATTTTATTAATTGGTTTATCACTCTTAATATAAGACATAAACCCTGAAAATCTGACTAGGATCAAGCATATTCAAAATGGCCGGTTCAAACTGTTTATATCCACTATGACTCCTCTACAGGTATAAGAAAGATAAAAGTGTTAATGTTTTTTAAAAAAATATAAGTTTCTGCTAAATACTTAGTTGGTATTGGCATTTTCTTTCAAATGGACTTACTTAGATCATGGATGAAAATCTATATTTTCTTTTAATGCACTTGTCATTGTTATTATTTTTTTTTGCATCACAGTTAATAACAGCAATGGTAAAAGAAACGCCAGAGGTTAATTCAGGCTCTTAACTCATTGAATTTCTTGAGCAAAACTTTTGTGAGGGTTTCAGAACTTCCCTTAGGGGGAGAAGAGGAGGTTTGACTTGTCATCATTGTCCATTTCACTTTTTCATATAAACAGGGAGAACATTATAGCACCCATCAACTCACAAACTCATCATGTTTTTGAAGCTGCTTTTGCCTAAACAATGTTATGCTCTCCTATATCCTCATGGCTGTGATATATATTTTTTGGTTATGTTTGGGGAAAGATACACAAATATGTACTTTTCCTTTGACTAATGAAACTGTACCACTGGCAAAGTCAGTGAGAGTGTGAGGTGGCCAGTGGATGGTCAAGAACATGAGGAGCTGCTGGAGAGAAGCCAGGTGAGCTGAACAGCTTGAGGTTAAGGGAAACAAAATGCTGGAGTAGCAGAGCTTTAGGTTGGGTGGGGATCCTTTGCATCAGAACATCCTGTGAGGCAGAGATACTGGATAAGGGGAAACTTGTTTAATCCAGAGGTACCTTGTACTCTTGATATATCTGCATCTTTTACTGGAGAGCCCAGGGAACACTGTAATATTTTCTCTACTGAGATTTTCCTCAATAATCTTGACTATGTCATGGAGGACACTCTATATAAGACACTCAGCTTCCATTTACTTGAAAGACTTTCTTCCACATCCTTCACAGTTTATTATGTCCCCACCAAACTATTCACTTTAATTTTTTCCAGCCTTCTTGTTCTTTGACTTGTACAGCTCAAGATCTGTTTGTAAAGCATAACTAAAGCTCAAGAGAAAATGCATAGGAACATTTTGAGAATGAAAGTTTTGCAGAAGCAAAAAATCCTACCCAAATTTGCTTTGAGCCAAAGATTGAGCCTTGCAATAGTAGAAAATGTGAGTAGATGAGAATCTGAAAAGCTCTAATCCATATTAACAGAAACAGTAAAAGAAAGAAAAAAGCAACCTCTTTTTTGTCTATAACCTGAGAAATTCAAAAGTATCCTGTGTAGGAGACAATATTGATGATGTGAGAGCCTGAAAAAATAAAATTTCAGGCACTTTGTTTCAATTCCTTTTCATGAAGACAGAAAAGGTGAGATTTTTACTTTGGGAAACATAAGGTCTGATCTGTGTAAAGAGAAGTTAGTACTGACTTTTATTTCTGATTTGGTTCATTGGAAAACATATGCATGGGAAACTTGCAAGGCACTCTGCCTTGAAATTGTAGCTATAGTGGTAATATGTTAACTGTGAAAGTCTTGATATGAAACTATTTGTGATTCACCTAAGAAAAAAAAATGTTTAAATTCAAGCAATGTAGATAAGTGAATATCACATGTTAAAATACCTTTCTGCAAGAGAAACCTTTCTATTAAATGGTGGCTTCTATATATTCAGGTATCAGTAGCAGTTGAGGATGTCTCTGTGTGGGTGTACATGAACTGTTCCACTCACACATGCAGAATTTCTTGGAAGACAGCAAAACTTTAATTTTATCTCATGTTCTTTTATCTCTCACCTCTTCAGTGACAACTACTAGAGAGAGATGAGGCATAATTTTTTTAAACCCCAAATTATTACAGAGTAATCAAACCATATTTTGAGAATATTCAATGTGTAGGCAAACATGCGTTGGGCCATACTCAAAATTCATTGAAGTTTTGATTTAAATTCAGATTTTAATTTAATGAGTCTAATTTAATTTAGTCCAAGTGCTTCAATTTTTACTTCTCTATAGAAGGTCAATTCAGGGGACTGGATCCGTAGTATTTGTTCATGTGTGTCAGTGACACTACTCACAGTAATTACTCATATGCTGCAGATAGTTGGATTAAGCCCAGGGAGATATATGTTCATCTTGACTAACACATCTTAGCACTAATTGTAAGGACTAATAGGAAATGATATATTAATGATTGATAAGGCATGAAGGAGATGTAAATTTGGTGGCTTAAAGCTCAAACAAGCAAAGGTCTTTGAATGTCTTGAAAGCTTCAAGGCAACCTCATCTCCCAACTAGGTATAAAATAACAACATTTAGTATTTTCAAATAAGACTGTAGTTCTGGCATGAGAAAGAACATATTGCAAAATAATATTAAGTGGAAAAGTAGTGAAATGCTTTTACGCTTTATAAAAATTTATTATATTTCTCTCTCTACCAACTTCTTAAAATGAATAGCAAGATTAGCCATGTTTTTCTCCTTACTTTCTAATACTCTGATAAAATAAACAAACTTCATTACTTTCTTTTGTACTAATTTTTCTCGTTTCTTCTTTTCTTTGCTGCCTGTCTGCTGTTTCACCATCTGGATCCTTACACATGATATTTGTCTGCTCTAATTTCTACCTACTGAATGAATTTGGATTCTTTCAATGTAATTATTGGTAGTGAGAACTGAAATGGGCTCTAGCTCAAGATCTCAGATATTCTCAGTTTCTTCTGATAAAGGCTCCAGCAATGATAACAACTCAAATGATAACAATTCAGATTCTTCCTATGTTCCTGATGGTCATAACAGTATAGGAGGAAATCAGATAGCTACTGGTGAAAACTTATCTGTGGCACAGTATGAAGATGACATTGAGAAATCTGTTCACCTTAATCAAGATGGCAGTATCACAGTGGAAATGAAAGTTCGATTCAAAATTAAAGAGGAAGAAACCATTAAATGGACAACGACTGTAAGTCGTGCTGGCCTTTCTGATTACAAAAATTCTGCCATTTCCAATTCTGCAATGTGTGCAGAAAACCGCTTATCCAACATAAATGCATCAGAACATATAAAACTAAAAGATGCTCCATTTTTGGAGACCTACAATAAAGAAGAGGGAGATTCATTACAGCAATTCAATGCAGAAGTGTCAGACAAGGAATCAGAGTCTGATTTAAAAAATGTTCATTGTAATATCTGTAAGAACAATTCTTCAGATCAAGATGTAAGCAATGTATCTGAGGATGATACCAGGCCTCGCTTTTATAGGCCTCCTACCCCTGGGCCAAGGCGTGCCAGACAAAAGAAAGCAGTAGTTGAAAGTGTCACCTTGGTGTCTGAGAAAGAGGTTCAGGAGAAGATGATAAGACAGTTTTCCTACAGTGAGGAAATACAGAATGGAGAAAGTAAATCTGAGTATTGCATGGTAGCTCATTCAAGTAGAAAAAAATCAAATGTCAGTAATCCAAAGTTTAGTGATATAAATGATGATGATGTATTAAAGCTTTCTTCAGAGAATATCAAAGAAGGGATGCTTTTTAAAGTAAGCCATAAAAGTCATGATTTAATAGAAACCACAAATAGGAAGACATTAGAAGTGTCTGGTAAGGATGAATTGGTACAGAATATATTAGAGAAATCAGTTATGGAACAAGGCACATATAACAATTTAGTATCAACCTGCAAAGCAAACATCAGTGGTTTCTTACCTTCATCAAAAATTTACCAGGCAGTTAGGCCAGGTTCAGCAGATCACATCCATGAGTCACGTGATATTAAACAAATAAAAAGATCAATGAGTTCTTTCATTAGATATTCAGAATTATGTCAGTCAAAAGGTGAAGAAAGAAAATGCAAAGCTGCTGATTTATTACCTGTTTCTCAAGATTCAGTGCAGTCAGCCTGTCCTGAACATAACCAGGTGATGATGGTACCTCCATGTAATAAAGCTCCTATTGAGAAAATAAATCCCAAAACTGTCACTGACAGTGAGAACCAGATCAGTGTCAGGGATGAACCTGTGATGCCAACACATGTCACTGATGACAGCCAATATGCATTTTCCCTCACCAAAAAGAAGAGAAAATCGTCTAACTTTCTAGAGAAAGGTATATATGAAAATCAAAAAGATAAAGACGTTTCAGGGATGACTAAAAGTGAGGAAATGCAAATAACGTGCAAAACCGCACAGGATTCCACAACACAGGCAATGGATAATTGTTCTGAAATGCCTCAGAAAGAAGGAACGGAGTTTTTTGTAAAAAGCAATGATGATTCTGTCAATTCAGACAAAAGCATATGTCCTGAAGATGAGTTCAGTCACCAGGATCCAGTGGAACAAAATAGATTACCATCTAATAAGAAACCAAAAAGTAATACAACCAAGTTGGCCAAGGTAAAATTGAAGTCAGGCAAACAAAGTAGTTTAGTTTCATCTCCAAAGAGTGAAGATGGTCTAATGATGGTTGATTCAAACAATGAATCTGAACATAGCCAGGATACACTGAGTACTGAGAAAGGCAGCACGTATTTCACAGCCAGTTCTTCTGAGCAGATACCTAACTTATCAACAATTTCAAAGCCATTGTCAGAAGTGCCAAATAATCTTAACTCTGAAAAAGAAAAGGAAAAGAATCTTTTGGAAAATGTGTCATCAAATAAAGAGAAAAAGCAAAAGAGGATGAAGAAAAATCTAAGTAAAACAAATAAGTTAAATATGTCAGAGAGTGCCATTACATTAGAGGCTTTAAAACAGGAGGGTTTTCAAGAGGAGACAGTTGAAAACTATGTCCAAACTTGGCTGAAGAAAAACTTGTTACCAAATTCTGTTTTACCCCCTATAAAGAAAAAAGAAGGGAAGGTAGACAATAGCAATGTTGGTCATTTTTCTAAAGAAAATACTAACGCTTTTATAGATAAAGAAACAAGATTTATCACAAATAAAGTGCATGTGACTGGCATAACCAGTCTAACCAAAAAAACATTAAAGCCTATTTGTGATGTGGGAACTTTAGAAGAATCAGACAAAGATTCCAGCGAAAAACAAACTGACTCTTTGATTGATGCTAATACAACTATAGTAGAAGAAGCCAAGTATTCATTAAAGTCAGAATTTCATCATGATGGTAAGATGCACTTGCTTAATGAAATACATGACAATGATAAGCAGATGTCAGAAGTTAATATTCAAGATAACAATGTACGTCAAAGAAAATCTGAAGCTGCTGTTCAAGTTGATTGCACAATTGTCGATGAGAAAATGGGAATTGATGTTCAGAATAATTGCATGTCTAGCATGTTGCTGCATGAACTACAATCAACTTTGCTTGGTCTCCAGAAAGAACACAGTGGATGTATAGGAAAAGCTTGCAGCCTTTCAGACCTTTCTCCTACAGCTTTTGGTTCTTCCTCCAATGTCCTCCTAGCTTGGCTACTTGTACTGAATATGAGAGAGAGCTTTATTGGGACAATCAAAGATGATATGCCAAAAACTTCTTGTAGCTGTTCTGAAATATTTACGCAGTTACAATTTCTGAAGGAAACTACAGTCATGGAAAAATTTGATGAACTGAAAGCTGCCTTCTCACATTTTCAACAATCAACAGAAAATAACTTATTACAGTTTGGGAAGGAACTCAAAAAGCAGGACCCCACATGTTGTGATGAGAATATACCCACTACTGAAATTCATAATGGTATACATTTGCATGAAAATGAAAAATCAGTTGAGCCTTGTATTCCAAAGGACAATGTAAATAATTCTGAAGAAGTTCTAAAATTGACTGGTGAATTAAAAAGCTGTTTTGATGTACAGGAAGATACAGAGACTTTAGACTTAGGTGCTTCCAAAATACAGCTTGATCATCAACATACCAATTCAGATATTTGTAGCCTTGCAACAGGTTTAGAGCCACCTGAACGAAATGAAGAAGTGCCTGACAGCCTGTACAACAAATCTCAAGAAAAAAACACTGATACTTCATTCACTAATGAAGAGTCAGAAACTTCAGTAGAACCTGACTCAACAGTTCATAGTGTAACTTCTAATGACAAAAGCGGTATTTTAGATCAGGATACTTCTGACTTAGAAGGTGAAAAAGATATTACACATGTTACTACTGATAAAAGTGTAGATGAGAAAGTTGATCCAACGCCCACAGGTAATGACAAGAAAACAAATAACCAACTTACACAAACTGCTGAAACCTCTGTAGAATGTAATAATGAGGATTGTTCTGTACAGAAAGATCAGGAGGATGCAGAAATTTGTGAGGAAACCTCTGAGAGGTTATCTACAGTCTCTCCATTATCATTTTGTTATGAATCAAAGCAAATTACAGATTGTGATATGAGCGAAGATGAGCAGAAGTTGCACGTAGAAGAACTGGAGGATAAAGTATGTACAGACACTTCTCAATTAACAAAATGCTTAAAAAGTCCTGCTACTTCAGACTGGTCAGATTACAGACCAGATACTGATGAGAGTGATTATAACTTTCGAGCATCCAGTGATTTGACCAATGGAAGTGGGGAGGAGGCGATACTTGAAAAACATTATAATACTGGCTATGTAAAAAGAACTATTGAACGGCTTTATGGCAAGGCGGAAGCTTCATTTAAGCCTGACTTTCACAAAGGATTTCCTTACATGTCAAAAGTACTCCAAAAGGATACTGAAGAATTCCACTCCACAGAAGTGGAAAAAAACATTTATTTTTCTCAAGAAACTAAGTCTTGTTCTGCAGAGAAAGTGTCACGGTCTTCACTATCATCACAAGAATTTTCAGTAAACATAAACAAAGGTGACAGTATATCAAGAAGAGAAAATACTTCTTCACCAACACCACAACCTACTCTTAACAGAGACGAGACAAGTTATACTAACGACCATACAGGGGAATCTCCAAAGCAACATCGTCAACCTACCACACAAGCTAATAAAGATGAAGGAATATTGATAGATAAAGGCAAATGGCTCCTCAAAGAAAATCATTTGATAAGAAGATCACCACCTGAACGGATTGGAATGTATGGTAGTTTGGATACAACATCAACAGACACAGTCCTTGATACTAACAGTGATGATGTTCCATATTCACACTTTGGCAATCTGGATCAGTACCCAATCCTCAATGAAATCTCTTCTTCAGAACTTGAAGAGATGGCTAAACCCTCTGAAAATTTTTGCAACTACTTTAATATACCTCATAATAGTGATTCAGACCCCTTTCAGGATGACTTAAGTACAAAAAGCAAACACAGCCGCAATGGTAAAGTCACTTCCCTTCCTGCAGCAAACAAAGAAAAGATCAAACAATCAGCCACAGTAGGTTCTACTTCTGCAAATCTTTCCACACAGGCTGATACCAACTTTCCAGCCTTTACATCGGTAGAATTTAGATTGCCTGATAACAAGGTGCATCCAATGGAACAGCCTTTAATTGATGAACCCATACAGTCTCAACCGACTGATGCTAGTAATGCCAACAGAAGTGCTCTTCAGGAAGAAGATTCTTTGGATAAACTCCATGCAATATGTGGCCAACATTGTCCCATACTGATGGTCACAATAACACCAATTAATGAGGAACAGAGAGGATATGCCTACCAAAAGGCATCTGATATTGAGAACCAGCTGGGTCTATGTTCATTGGCCAAAAAGAGTAAACATCTACAATGGTCAGGTGAAGATTTAATATCAGATGACAATAATAATGTGACTCTGAAGAATAACTGTATCAAAAAGATTGCCGATAGTATTTTTAATAGGCTTTATGCTAATAATACCTTAGATTTTATCAGTAACTTCAGGATACTTACATCTTCAACTCTGAAAGACACAAGCAGTTTAGGGAAGTTACAAGTTGTAGAAGATATGGTTGTGAAAACCATGGAAGTTGGCAACTGTCAAAATAGTATATCCAAAGTCATACCCAGTGATCTTGTTGTAGGCACAAATAGTGAGCTACCCAATAGAAAGCTAAAAACATGCCAAACACTAAGAATAACCCTAATTTGTGTTTTTGGAGAAAAAATTCCTTCTACATTGGCACATCCAGCAGAATCCTGGCATTCTGAAATATTTCTGAAGTGTGACACTTCTTTAAATAACATTGAACATAATGCCTCTGAAAATCTGAAAAATAAAAATGCCTTTCCTACAGAAGAAGAAGAAGGAGAAGAAGAAGAAGAAGAAGAAGAAGAAGAAGAAGAAGAAGGAGAAGAAGAAGAAGAAGAAGAAGAAGAAGAAGTAGTTTTCTTTTGTACAATGGACAATGGAAACAGCAAAGATGAGAAACAGTTATAATAGAGATCATGGAATTTCTACGATATTAGATTGGCGAAAATATCTTTAGAAAAAAATAATCACAAGATAAACTGCTGAACATCAGACAAAATAAAACTCCCAACGTGAATACAGCCCAGACCTAGATAAATATAAACCATAATTGTATATCATTGCTGAAATATAGATAATTACTTAGATTTTTGTGGGAGATAATTAATACAGGAAGAAAAGCTGTTATTCTAAGACAGTGATTTCTTGATTAAAAACCAGGTTTTCCCTGAAGTCCATTCAGAAATATTCAATTATATACCAATCATCTTATTTGTAAAAAACCAACATTGCTAGTTAGAGCAGAGAAATGAAATTCGGAATACGTGCCCAAGTTCTAAGATAAGATTCCTATATTTCATGACATTTGAGAAAGGACTTGAAAATTGTCTTTCAGTAGGAATTCTTTACGCAGAACAAAATAAACTGATGGATTTAATTTGAAATTAAAAGTAGGAAATATTATTCAAATGCTGTAATACACTAAAAAGTAGGATCAGTGGTTATGTTAATTTTATATAGATTAAATTTATAAAATTGCTATTTCACTTTCACTTTTAAAAGGCCAACTTCAGAATAGTTATGCGAGTAAAGAGATTTTTCAGTCTGTATATAGGATCATCCATATCCCAAATGAAGTTTTCCTCTTTTGCCCAGAGGATACTAGAAAAAGAGTGTATTGATTACTGCTGGGATTCCAGAGGAACTGAAAAGGGAGACTGTGCATCAACCAAATTGCTGACTGCCCTTGCCATATTCCCTTCTAAGGCACCACCACTTTTAAAATTGTTTTACATGCACTGCAAGCTGTACTTGAGTGTACTTTAACCTCTGTATTTTAAAGGTGGTCCATGTCTTTTGTTTGTCTGTTTGTTGTACATATGTTGTATTATGAGAATCCAAGGTGTATGTAATATGTTTCAGGATCTTTCAATCTGTCATTAGAATTATTTTGAATACCTGTTTACAGCATTTTTGATACTATGTGTGTGTGTAGTAAGCACTTACGCGTGGTTTACAATTTTCAGTAAATGATTTTAAGTGTGAAAATGGAAAATATTTCATGAATATTGCGATTAGGGAGAATATTTCAGGGTTTGGGGGGGTTAGATTTTAATCCCTAACTGCATAGAACCTTGCTTCAATGTCAATGAAGTCACAGATATACCTGAAGAAGGAAGGTGCTGTTTTTTGAGTTAGAGAATGAGAATTTGGCCATTCTGTACTCTTGGAGGCTATGTCTAGACTTACTGGCATGTACACACTGTGATAAGCCCTAGATCATGATCCTTTGGTTATCCAGTCTGGGGACCTAATTAAAGGCTGACACAAATCCCGTTAGGCTCAGAGGCTTTGATTGTCTCCCTGGGGACAGAAGGCACATGGAGGGGAAGTAGGTGTTGGATCTGGAGCACAGGGGTTTGCAGTACAGGTAGGAAATCGAGAACCAGTTTGTTTCTGTTGTTTGAAGCTGTATATTCTATGTAATAAACTAACACTGCAACCCTAAAGCAACATGTGTCATCTAATATATATCACGTCAAATAGCTGTGTGTTATTTCCTGTGCTCTCTTTCCTTGTTTCTGATGTTCTTCCCTCTGTCTCCATGTTTTTTGGTGTTCATTTTCGAATGTTTTAGAACTACTCCAAGTGAAGAGTCTCAATAGTATTTTGTCATCCTTTTACATGTCAATTTACATGTCAGTGCAGAATGAAACCCATGTTTGGAAAACGAAGCTCAAAATTGCTAGAATCCAACTAAATGCCAAATAACATTCTGAGTACCAGGTTTCTATGCTGAAAATAATGTCTAAATGTTAGACAGGCAAAATAACATGTGTATATACATATATATATATATATATATATAATCTCCATCACTTGCAGTCTTTCTTCTGGATTCACAGCACCCTGTGCTGCATTCACAGCACCTTCACTTTTTCAGCTCAAGGTTCAAGAACCTTTAATCAGATGCCTATTATAGGGTTATTGAGCAAGCTAATCACTCAAAGGTAAGACGTGAGGAACTGCCGGAGGTTACAATTAGCAGAGACCACAGCAAGTGGTGAAATGATTGTTACACTGACTGACAGACTTGCTTCTGATTTCACTATATTAACTGAAAGAGAAGGAATAAAATGGTCACCTCAGAGCAGGGCAAAATGTTGACAGTGAGATATACCATACTGTCATAAGGTTTATATATTCATTAATGGTTCAGGAAAGATAGAGAATATTGAGTGGTTGAGATATGCAGATAAAATAAAATGGCTTTCATTAACTTAGATTGGAGAAGCATAAAAATTAGAAGAGAGAACCTCGCAATGCTGGTGATGAGAGCAACGTGCTGATTGACAGAGGGAAAAACACCATGAAGAGTAATATGAGCTACTTTATATAGGTAGCTTAATTCTGAAAATTAACTGCAAAAGGCATAGAATATTTTTGAATAAGTCAGGATAAAAATATTTGGAAGTGAGAAGCATATTAAATAATGTGTGAAGAACAGGATAGAAAATCCGGCAGCCATTCAAGGTCTTTATACAGATTATTCATGCCATTCTTATAGAAGAAATTCAGTTTTTGTCTTGTCATTATTAAAAAAGAAACAGTCAACATAACATATAGACCACAGTCCCAGGAAGTTTCAGTTTATGTAGTTGAGCACCCTGCTAGAAAGAAACCACACAATTTGGTAAGTAATTCCATTTAATTACTAAATCTCATTTTAATACTTGTTATCTATAGTTGTTACAGCTTCTACTGGAGGGATGTCCTAGAGCTTGAGTTTTCTTCTGATGCCTGTCTTAACTATTTTCTAATTCTTATCCTAAGCCTAGTCATGATTTTTTTATATATACGTGTCACAAAGATATCATTGTCATCTATTTGTATAAGTTTTTTTCCTCCTTGACATCTATCAACAAAATCAGACATTCTTTCCACTTTTTCTCCTACATAAACATTTTCTCCATTTCCTCTAATCATCATGGTTGTCTTTCTCAGGACCTTTTCTGGTTTCAATAAATATTTTTAAAAACTATTTTTATATATTAACATTAATAAATTAATATATAGTAATATTAATAAATTAATATAATTTTAATTTGGTTACCGGAACTTTACGCAGTATTATTTAAAATAATCTCTGGGACACTGACAGTAAAATTTCTCCACTTAGAAATCTCTCTTGTGGTGCATTTTACAGTCACATCATCGCCAGTACATGCCAGATTTATATACAAACCAGTTACATAGTAGAGAATTTATATGATATCTTCACTATCCTCAATCTGAAAAACAACAACAAAAAAAAGGTCAAACAGATCTTCTATTGCCTTTGCAGTGAATAGTCACTTATGGGTAGAGGGGAAAACTGGAAACTATTAACTGGAAAGGATCCAAGAGACAGAAAACAATGTATTGGAGAAGCTGCCATGGTGCACAGTGATCTATAGTGATCGATCATTAGTATTTCTACTGCGATACATAGAAAGCTGGATGACATGGTTTTGCATATCTAAAAGTGTATAGAGCATTAAAACTAACGAGAGAAGACTGATTTCTCAGAAGTGTTAGGCTCCTCAATCGGAGGGCACAGAAGCAGTGCTTCAGTAACGTTTATTTGTTTTCATTTTGAAATACATAAATATATTTCTTTTAACTTCTAAGGATGTCAGAAGAAAGCAAGACCATTTAATTGTCTAATTTACCATTTCTAAACAAGTCACTTGACTTTCATAGCACTGATGTTATCAAATATCATTAGTCTAATTGCCATGCTAACCCACTGTAAGAATTAGGGGGACTATTCAATGTAATTTACTTACCTTAATAAAATAAATTAAGACAAGAGGGCAGATAGACCTACAGAGAGTGACTTAGATGTTGTATACGTACACTTGTTTCTCAGTTATAACATGGAATATTATATGGTCACTTGTCCCAGAGGAAGTTTGAGCTGATAGTGCTTTGAACAGTGTAAAGAACCCCCTGTGTAATAGAAAACAGCAAGATAACTCCAGGTGTGGAAAAAAAAAGATTATGGCAACTTTTGAGAAGGGTCACACAGAATGTGATCCTGGTGGTTACTTCTCTTCCACAGGTCTTGGGGTTATTATTTTTTCCCCTATTCTTTGATTTTAATGTCTTCAGGCTATGACAATTCTTGTAAAGTTGAAATTTAACCTGTTGGTTAAGACTAGCTGTTTGGCAATTTATTATTTAATGATGACAATATAGTTAGAAAGAATTGTTACTATAGCTGCACAGCCACATCAGAAAAGTGCTGCTTTAATAATATCTCTTTAAAATTGAGTAGTGGTGTACACTCCACATCTCTCATTGTAATAATATATTTTAGATGCCTGCTTTTAAACAGAATAACTTCTCTCAGATTCTGTCTCTGTCTTTTGAATTTTTCACACTTTCTACTCAGGTCATGGATTTATAAGTACTTTCAAACAAATAAGTAAATCCCAGAACACTACTGTGGAATTTCAAGGTCTTGAGGTTTGTCCTCAAAGATGAACCAAGCATTATGTTAATGTCTCTGTGCCTTCCCCCTCAAAGTATGAGAGAGAATATCTATTTTAATAGTTAATGATTCTACAATGCTGCATTTCCCAAGAAATGCTTGTTTTATGCACAGAGCAAAAAAGCCACACAGAGTAAAAATTTCTTCAATAGGTAAAGCCCACTGGTTATAGCAAGACACAAGCAAAACTTACAGATTCTACCATCAGGTCTCATTAATAAGTTAGATTTTATAATGTGCCTTTAGTGTGCCTTGCTTTCTCCCTTTTATTAAAAGCAGCATTACTTATTTAAACATAACTACTAAGCGTCACAGAAGACATATATTATCAACTCATTTATTTTCTAAATACAAAGATAGTGACATGCACCATGTCTAGGTCAGTCTAATTGTCTATTTTTAAAATATCTTTTCTTTTTGGACACAGCTTAACATGAGCAAGTAAAAATATTAATCCTAACTTATTTTTTCCAGAATGCCACAGAAAGCTAAACACAAATTCCTCAAATCCTTGGTTTCACTAGTCCTCAAATTATAATCTTCTGCAGCATAGTTCTGTGTCTGTATCATGATCCGTGCCCACTGGCTCCTTTAAGAAAATGCTCATGGCTAGCACTGAAAATCCTGAGTGACATTCAAAACCAAAGTGGTTTCACTGACCCTCACAACAGAACTGCAGGGGAGCTGGGCGTCTTAAACCCCAGGACTGACGGGGGTTTGAGACACACAGAGCTACTTTAAGTATCTCAAACTGTCAATAAATACAAAATTCATCATACCATGATGAGTTCGCTCTCTTTACTCATCATCGCTATATTATTTTGTTGTGTTTTAGGCAGAGCAGACAGCATCAAAGATACTGGCGGAGGGAAAAGCCAGTAATGTAGGTGAAATGCATAGCAGAGACAAGTCATCGGGTCACAGGGGGCTTTTGGGGTCAGTAAGGTCTTTTATTGCTGTGGCTGTACTTTAAAGGAAGTTCTCTCTTAAGAAACAGTGCTATTAATCAGTGGTGCAAAATGATCTTAGCAAGCTTGGGAGGTGCTTAAATTTATATCATTTGAGATGAGTATCAGCTAATTAGAAACATTGGGAGTTTTCTTTATAGTTCTTCCTGTTATCAGCCATCCCTCAGTGATACCATTTCCCTTTATTTCTCACCATTGATACTCAGCTTCCACTAAACCAAAGCCTCGAACCATATACTTGGGATTGATAATTATGAAAGTTAACCAAGGAAAGAGCATTGATATCTCAGGGCATAATGCCAACATTGCAATGCAAGAGCATATTGATAATCCTTCAATGGCTTCCAAACAAGCTGTTACATCTGTGTAGCCCAGCTCAGCTTTGCAGAGGTACAGAGCCTTTCTTAGAGGGGTCTCTTTTTAGCAGGGCTAATTTGCTTTGAGCTACCCTAATGTTTGAAGTGATGAGTTTTTAATTCCAGAGCCAGCTTGCTGAGAGTCTGCACGGCCAGAGCTCATACAGGCTAAGAAAAGAAGAAGCCATATTTAATACAATTTAATATAACGTTTCAAAACTGTCTTTGAAAAGTGATGTATGTTTGTGCAAATTTGACTTTGTCGTATGGCATGTGCAGAGTAAAAGATGTTAATGCAACCTGACATTTCTTGATTTTTTGCGTGCCCATCATAGCAAACTCAATATTTTCCTGCTGTAATTTTTGGAAATACACATTTCTGTGTCCACTGACGTGACATTATTTAGAATTTTGATTAGTGAAATGCATTTTGCTTAAGAATCTTAAGTTTTAGTGATTCAGTGAGTCTTTTTATCTTTTGACAGCTAGGAAATGGAAGGTGTCAGTCCTCACCAGTGATGTGCCATCTGCAGGAACAAGCTCAAAGGTTTATATTACATTGTATGGGGATTGCAGCAGTTCAGGGCCTATTTTTCTTGATGGAGAGAAGGGAAAATTATTTCAGAGAGGCAATGAAGACATCTTCACAGTAAGTAATATATATTCATTGTACTGCGCTCTTGTATACTGCCAGATTACATGACATTTCAAAAATTATGTGAGGAAAAGACAGTCAGTTTTTCTATGATACACATATGTGGAAACAAGAAATATGACTTAGAAGTAGAACTAAATTTGGTAGCCTTTCCTGCTCGCCTACCCAAAGCTGATTTGGTCTAACCTATTTGTTTTCTGTTTAAGAAAAAAATACTGGTTAATTTACACAGTCCAAGAAAATACCAAGAAAAAAAATTTTTTTTTAATTTGAAATGGGGCTACAATATTAAAAATGAAATTAGGAAGTGAAGAATTATGGTATAGGATATATTTTTAACTCTGCTTCATTTAAATGATGACAATTTTTATATCTGTTATAACGTCTGTCTGTCTGAAGCTGTTTCTGTTCCCAATTATACAAGCAAATTTCTCCCCCATTGGTCTTGTGGCGTGGTTTAAGTGACCCAGAGTAGGTCTCTTATTAAAAGCAGTGTAGCTTGAGCATGTACATGGGATTGTCAGTGGGTATCTCCAGCAGGTGCCAGCTATAAGGCCTATAACAAACAGGTGCTTCCAATGTTACTATCCAGTAGATCAAGTCCCTTTTGAGAAAAGGTATTTAATGGAGGCATTGATGAAGAGCTCAATTTTTTTTTTTCCACAATAGCCTTGTAGATGCCTGTGATGTGGAAAATGCAGTTCTTAGGCCTCTTCAGCCTGGTGAAGTTTCTCAGGAGAATCCAGCACCTCTGATAGTATGCTGTTCTTGTCTATGATATCAAAAGCCCTTGGGTATAAGATAGGAAGGAGTTGATAAAATAAGTAACCAGGTGTCTGCCTGATAAAAATACCCTCTTTGTAACAGATGTTATTGGCTGTTTCTTGCTCCCGTTATTGTAATTAATTTCACCTCTAATGACTTTTAAATGCAAAATATGGAGACAGTCCCTGGTTTGGGACCTACGATTCCCCTCTCAGGTGATTATCCACAGCACTGCAGTACAATTAAGGAGTGTTTAACGTATAAAGTAATGTATAGAAAGAGAAAGCCTCTCTGCTTTTATGTTGGCAGGTCAACAGGTGTTTTTTGAGGGTTGTCCTTGAAGATGGTCAAGCCTCTAATGATTACCTAGAACAAAATATTTTGGAAATACTTGTTTAAATATCAGCATATTTAATTCCTTTAAACAAAAGTGTCACCTGGCAGTTACTAAATGAATTTCATTGCATGTCTTTTTCTTTTAACAAATGTTCTGTCTTTCAATGTTTTATTTCTTTTACAGGTTAATACTGGAAACATAGGACATCTCTACAAAATACGCATAGGACATACAAATTCAGGGAACTCCCCTGCCTGGCACTGTGAGGAGGTAAAAGCAGCAAGAAAGAATTTTATCATTCCAAAAGCAGTCACTGTGACAATTGAGTCAAAATCTGAGTCATAAAAAAAATCCCTGGGACAAGTATATTAGCCTCATGAAATGCTTGCAGCTTCATTTATGAGATTATTTATGAAGGAGTGATTTTGTGTTGAATTAAAGGTAGTTTATGATGGTATGAATTGTCTGTTTGCAGTTTAGTGAAAACTATACATTATGTTTCTTTAAAAATGTGTGGCTGGGCAGCAATGTAGACTGACTGCTCGAAGTGGCTGCTGTAGTCTGAGTCTCCTACAGGTAAAAGCAAAGATAATAATTCAAAGCAAACAAGCTAGTTATATTTCAAGCTTCAGTTGTGAAGCATAGTGTATAAGTTACTGGACTGGGAATGAAAGAATCTGGCTTTATCCTTAACATCGGTGAGTATTATGTGTGCTAATGATATGCTACACATGCCTGAAACACTTCCCTTTTTGTGCCAGTTTCTTACCCTTCAGTTAAGAGACAGTAAGTTTATGAAGGGGTTTATATGGTGCTGGTAAACTCGTGATTATAATCCTTATATAACTATATATATATACACACACACACTTCAGGGTAAATTTAGATCTATCTAATGCAAAGTGTCTAGTGAAGTTAAATATTCACTGATCAATGTTCAAACTTTGTGACTATTTGATGCTTTAACCAGTTGTTTTCATCTGGGGCTGAGACTCAGAAAAAGGACTAAGGTAGGTCTGGGCAGTGTTAACTGAAAGTTAGGTAAGGTGTTGTGAGTTCATAGGCAACACATGTCTACCCTGAAATACTATATTACTGTTAGTATTGTCCTAAGAGGTTTCATGCTAGAATTATAGGGCTTATACCTCTTTCAATTCAGGTGATTATAAAGCTGTTTGCCAGCTGTGCTGTGCTTTGAGAAATGGTGGAATTAGGATATCATTTAAGATACATTTTTTTCTTCTGTCCCTTTTCTTTTCAGAAATTTGTGTGTGAAAGCAATGAAAGATTGGAAAATGCCTCATAGGCTTGTACTGTGAGACAGGTTACCAGCAATTTCTAAAGTGTATCTGATTTGAGAAGCTGGAAGGGAGCAGTGGGTTTTCTCTTATAGAAAAGGTTCATTTGTATACTTAATCTTAGTATTAGAAGTTTTGGTTGTCATAAAATCTGACCCAACAAATGGACCTTTGAAAGTTAGGTGTCTATTATCCTCTGTGAAAACACTGCCTGCTTTGTATAAGACACCCATTTAAATTGAGAAATTGAAGAATTCTGACAGAAAAAGGAAAGGAAAAAGAAAAGGGAAATAATTACTTGCCTTCTCAGTTCTCAGGATATATTAATTGAAATCAGCAGTAAAATCTTAAAAGAAGGATTCAATACTTCACGGTGTTCCATTGATTATTGGCCTATGAATTTTGTCGTCTTGTCAAATCTCAGTCAATCAAGCACTGATTAGGGAGTGATTCATCCACCAGGGTTAGGTTATTGCCTCCTAGCAACTTTGGGAAAAAAGTCAAAGAAATGCATTCAACGAAACACTGATTTGTAGACCACATAGAAGAAAAGCAATCTACAGCAGGCTTGTCAGAAGCTTAATATCACAGTTTCTTGGGAAACCTACGTTTTTCTGGAAGATCTGAAATTCAGAAAGAGTGCTCTACAACTGCAGAGCTTTTCTGGTCATTGGGCATGATAGTCCTCCATCAGTATCCTGTGGTTTCCGTGCCCATCTCTGTGCTGAGACAGTATCAGGCCTGAAAATATCCACAAAGGTGCTGCTTTGCTAATCCAAACTCCGTTTTCAAGATCCATCAGTAGATATTGAAAGGCCAAGATGTGCCAGGTTTTTTAGACAAGATTAATGTCTTTTTTTAAAGTTTAGTATTTGAGCAATTTGAGTATTTGAGTAAAAGACATAAAAGTGTTTCCAGTAATTCTGAATTTGTTCAATATTTGAATTAAGATTAGATTCTGCAAAGCACAGAGCAGGAGTGAAACTGCAGGGAGAAGTGTCTTTGTTTCTCTCTGCTGGTCCAAAATCAGGGACCTCTGAGGTGCTTGCTAATGAATACTTGGAAGTCCAAAATATCTAGACTTCCTTCACTCTTTAAGCGGGTGTGTATATGGTCCTTTTGCTGTTGTATGCTAGAAGTTGGGCATGGAAGAAAATCATGTAGGGCAGAGTGGTGTTGAGGCTGGCACTTTTATGGTTTATTTATGTGACAAGCAATGTTGAAGAATCAGACCTGGTTCCTTTAATTCCTGTTCTGATAAGAAAATAAGTTAAAGGAATGATTTGCTTATGCACCTGGACACTCATAAGTCTATGGGGCAGGATGGGATTCACCCAA
>BJBW01002912.1:0-52410 GCA_004320125.1 Scolopax mira | reverse complement strand
ACATGTCTGGCGTTAGTATTTCATATTTAATAAAGTTAGTTTAACTACACTGAAAGTCAATAAAACCATAGTGGATATGGTGCAACCAGTGCTTGTAAATAATCATAGTACATCCAAATTATCATTTCCCCCTTGGGAGGTAGTTAATTATTCTGAATTTTGAATTTTATTTTGAGGCTAAGATGAAACCTGATGATTTGAGATGTCGGAAAGCTTCAGTGTGTTAAAAGGCATTTGCTCAAATGATGAGTTGCATTTATGTTCAACAGTAAGTGAAAACAAGAGGCCACAGTGGATTTAATCTTGATCAACTGTAAACTTTGAAACTTACACATAATGTATATGGATGAGATATGTAAATTAACAATAGTCATTTATTTTGGAACTAAAAAATAATGAAATTCATTACACTGATATGTTTATTTTTCCTTTAGATATATTTTTTCTGTAGGAACAAATACTGACAAGATGGTGCTTGACAGTCTTGTGGATAAAAATGCGGTATATAATGTTCCAGTTCTAACAAAGCTGTGCCAATGCAACAGATTTATGTTGCTAACAAATCTTTCTTGTGCATTTGAAGATCAAGTTAAACACTTATTTCCTTATATATTACTGTTTTGTTTCAGCTCAAAAGAAAGTACGTAGAGCATTTATTACAAAAATATGCTAAAATGCAACCTGAAAACAAACTTATTACTTGCGTTTCCAAACAGAAAAATGATTGTTATTTAAAAGACTGTGCATCCTCCCTCCCCAACCCCTTTAATAACCTTCATGTAATCCTTTAATCCTGTAAGCTTTTATCTGGGGCTTTGTATATATTACCAGAGGAACTTTCTTTCATTATAGCATCATCAAAGAATGGATTTCTGATGTTCTATAGTGCACAGGGAGCATTAAGATATTTTTTTAAAAAAACAATTCCTTTCTGTCACTGCCTCTTGAAAGTAACACATTTCTCCTCTGCTTCTGATAATATATTTGAAAGGCTAAACATTTACAGTTTGGAGGTGTAGTTATAAAAATCTTGCAATTTAATGTTTTTCTGCAAAACTTTCTTAGTAGGGACTAGCTTTAAGGTTGATAAAGAATGTCATGTAACTCACTTATATTAATATATGAGCTAAGAATCTTGCCTTAGTGTATAACAAGCTGACCTTTTGCAAATTGCCACAACAGAAGGAATAGATGACATTGTTACAATGAAAAATATGTATAAAGTAGTAGAGTGTTACATTTTTAAAGACTGAAGGCCTGGTCATGTTATTTCCAGACTTCATTAGTGGTTGATCTAAAATTAATTTTCTAATGTTTGACTAATTTCCTTAAAAGCTTGATTGCTATAAAAAAGATTCCATTTAAAAAAATTACATTTGTCAGTATTCTGGTCTTTATTCAAGACAAATCTTTAAGCTATTCAAGCAGTTATAATTATTTTAGATGTAATGTGTAAATTATATTTTTACTAATTAGATTTAAGTTAGCGGTAATGTCCTATTGTTGTCACATAATCTGCAAACACCTGTATTTGTTTTATGCTTTAAAAACAGAGACTGTAAGCTTTGTATGAGCTGTAGACGAGCCTTGGTATGGGTAAAGCCCAGCTTTTTTTAAAACGTCTGATCATGGATTATTCTTGTATAGAAATCTATATGTTTCATAGTTCTCTTCAGTGATTCAATTATTAGGGAAATCTCTGTGTGCAGAAGGACTGTAAATGCCATTTCCTGTGTTGTTCTTGCATTGACAGCAGACAGAAGGCGTGGAGGAGCATCTCTGCTTCTCATCTTGCAGATAATCATCTTTGGAAGGATTGGGTCTGACTTTTTAACTGCCTCTCTCAGGAACATGTATAAAAGTTCTACATCTGTCTATCTACATTGCGAGTATTTCCACACAATTTTGTGTGTGGGAAAATAAAGTAGCTGAACTAAGAGAAGGTGTAGCTCTTTCTACAAATGTTATGACCGCAACTTAAGTGAAAGGTAACTAGCAGTATTTGTGAAACAAATTGGCTTCCAGTTTCTTTATAATCAATTAACCTGTTCTGAAGGACTGTCAATTATAATCAGGCCTCCTTTGAAGGCTTTAGTGGGGATTACATTTTTAAGAGAGCAATTCATGTGGTTTAGACACTTTGTTACCTACTTACAGTGCTCTTTCCATCGCAAATTTACTGAAAAATTTTGGCCTAGTGTTTGTCACTGCAAGTGTTCAGCCTATAAATGATTGCAGTAAGTATTGAAATAGCCCTAGATTATTCATAATGGATTAAATTAATTCTTATGTCTCCTGCTTTCGGGAGGAAGGAGAGACTGTATATACAAAAGAAAATAATTTTATTGAGACATAATAAAAATTCTACGTGATAAACTTTATTGTCGATAGTATGTTAATTTTGGTCTTAGTTCAAGTTTAAAGTAACAACAGGGTTTAGTTGAAGTTGGTGCATTTCAGTGATTGGTCAGAAAAGGTGGAAAAGGTACTCGCTGGTTTTATTCTACCTGTATACTCTTATTTCGAGAGCTCTATTTCAAAGCTATTTTAAATAAACTTACCTATAGCTATATGATTAGAAGTTGGAAAGCAACAAACTTAATAAAAAATGTTATTCCTTCTAATAATTATGTTTTTATCTGTCTTCATTCTATATGGTAGGTTTCACGGATTCCCATATTTCTCTCACAATTTCTGAAAAAATGTTTTTACTGTTTTCAGACTTGCTGAATAATCGTTTTTCATGCTTGGCTCTTTTGATCTCCCTTTGCATTCTTAATTTTCCTTCTAAGAAAGGAAGGATCTGAGGACTTATGTTTATTTTTATTTCTAAAGCCAGTATTGTTTTATAAGTATTGATGTCTGAGCTCTAGCAAGAGTTCTGTTATTTAGCAGTCTTGAAATTAACTTGCTTATTAAGATGACTGGTTCTTACTTCCAGTATACCAGAGTTATCAAAGGATTTACCTTTTTATTTTTATAAGCCATCTTTCCATTTCTCCCTGACCCCTTCTTCAGAGTATAGAGGCTAATTCCTTGACACTTAGGGACGTTGGCTACAAGAATTAAAGCTTGTTACTGTCTGTATTGGTTAGGGACAAGGAAGAAATATTGTCCACTGCCCAAATAGTTATATAAATAAAGAAATCCAAAGGAGTTTACTGTTTTAATCTCAATGGAAATTCAGCACATTCACTTGTAACATGCAGTCCAAGGACTGATCTCAGTAACTAAGTCTAGTGGAATGGGGAAGCTGGATAACAAAATCTATGCGTTCATGATCTTTCATGTGTGTTGTATAAGAAATTGCAGTGTCTGTTGAATTAAATACAATGTAGATATAGTAGGATGGAAGGAATGGTGGATAATTTTTCTGTCCCTCTGTTCTTCAATCTATCTTAGAATCATAGAATGGTTTGGGTTGGAAGGCACCTTCAAGATCATTGAGTTCCAACTCCCTTGCCATGGGCAGGGGCACCTCCCACTGGAGCAGGTTGCTCAAAGCCCCATCAGCCTGGCCTTGAACATCTCCAGGAATGGGGCTTCCATGACTTCCCTGAGCAACCTGTTCCAGTGCCTCACCAGCCTCACCCTAAAGAATTTCTTTCTGGTGTCTAATCTAAATCTCCCGTCTTCCAATTTAAAACTATTGCCCCTTGTCCTTTTATTGCACTTCCTGACAAAGAGTCCCTCTCCTGTTCTTCTGTAGGCTCCCTTCAGATATTGATAGGCTGTTATAAGGTTTCCCCAGAGCCTTCCCTTCTCCAGGCTGAACAACCCCAGGTCTCTCAGCCTGTCCTTATAGGGGTGGTACTCCATACCCCCCTGATCATCTTTGTGGCCCTCCGCTGGACTTGTTCCAACAGGTCCATGTCCTTCCTGTGTTGAGAACTCCAAAGCTGAACACAGTACTCCAGGTGGGGTCTCAATGAGCACAGAGTAGAGGGGTAGAATTGCCTCCTGTGACCTGCTGGCCATGCTTCTCTTGATGCAGCCTAGGATGGGGTTGGCTTTCTGGGCTGCCAGTGCACATTGCTGGCTCATGTTTAGCTTCTCATCCACCAACACCCCCAAGTCCTTCTTCTCAGGGCTGCTTTCTAGCTATTCTCCGCCCAACCTGTATTTGTGCCTGGGATTGCCATGTCCCAGGTGCAGGACCCTGCACTTGGCTTGGTTAAACTTCATGCTATTTGCATGAGCCCACCTCTCCAGCCTGTCCAGGTCCCTTTGGAAGGCGTCTCTTCTCTCCAGCGTGTTGACTGCACCACCGAGTTTTTTTAACCAGTTCATAGTGTCCACACTGGTAGCATATCTTGCTCTCAACTACATGCTCAGCTTTTGTCATCCAAGTAGTACCCAGTGGGACGAGAATGTATGGTTTTACTAAATTGTTTTTCTCTAAGGTTTATGTAAAGCAGTGTGAATATTAACCTCCCCAAGGAACAGAAGCATGTTTAGTCAATAAAAATTGGAAATGTGAAGGATGCCCATGTCAAAAAAAAAAAGCATACCTTAAAAGGGAGGGTGCTGAGAAAGTTGCAAGAAACTGAAAATGGGCGTTTAGATAGGAATAGTGCTCTCAACCTGAAGTATAGCATCATTGTGGCTGCACTCTGTAATTACAATGTCACTTGAGAATTGCTTACCATTTTTGATGCTTTAAACTATGACAGACTAATTCTGAGAAATGTTATTTTAGTTTCGTGGCACTTGCAGTGGTACACAGCTGCTTGAAATTTCTAAATGTACACTACTTTCTGCTTAGAAATTGGAGACAAAAAGGAACTTCTGAAATGAACTGTCAAGCTTCCTTTAAGGAAGATGATTCAGATCTAACCTTCCACAGTAGGTGGTATCAGTGGGGATGAATGAAGAATTCTGCAAGATGCAATGCCATTTCACCAGCGGGAAAACACTTCACATTTAAGATAAAAATGCTTTTTGAAAACTCTAGCAGATTCACAGTGTCACTGTAGTTCCTAGGCATTAGGTACGTATCAGGATAGGAAACATCAGAACAATCCAGGACAATATATTTAAGGAAAACTAGAATGAAGTAAAGGTAATACAGATTGAATTTGTCCCTCAGGTTTTATGCTCAGAAATCTTGTAAATGTCATATTTTAGTTTTTGCAAACTTTACTTAAAATAAGATGCCTTGTGCTGCAGTGTGTGTAACTGTCAGGATGCATTTGTGAAGCTGTATTAGCTGTCAGTCAGACTGGATCGCTGAGGTTTGACAGAGCTACTGCCTCACCTCTGTATTTTCATAAACTTTTCATAAGTCTGTTCATCAAAGACAGTGAAACTTGCTAGTGAAGTTAATAGTCTGGCTTTTTCTTTCCCTCTTCCCCGCCCTGTTCTTTAAACTAGCCATTCTAGTTTGAGTCCTCCTTCCGCCTATGTTTGATGAAAACCTACGGTGGAAGGTCTCTCAGGCTGGTAGTGTGAGTCATATTCATAATGCTGTTCTTCAGCTGTGTTAAATTATACCTCACCAACAGTTAACGTAAATACCCTGTAATCTTTGAAGCGTGTGGCACGTTGTCAAATCAAATCCTTTTGTTTTCTTGGTTTTGTTTCCATTTTCGTTAAGTCTTGAGGGATACATTTAAAGCCTGACTAGATTGTTTTTCCTTGGTGTATCATGTACCTCCATAGATTTCACAGGCTTTCTCCTGGTGCACACCAGCTCATCTGAAATCAGAAGTGGTTTATGATTAATCTTCCAGTACGTCTGTCAGACACTGGGTTGTGGTAGTTTACAGATACATACAGAGATACATATGGAGACATACGTTGTCTTTTTCTAAAGAAAACTTCTGTATTGGACATTTTCACTTCATATTTTCCTCCAAATTGAGAGACTTAAGACACTGTACATCTTAAGACTTGAGAGCAATTTAGTTGAAGGATTCAAAGTAAACAGATGTTTTCCTGAAATGCCACACTAGTTGAACACAGATACTGAAATGTTTAGAAGTCAGATACAGTCACATGTAACAACTATTGCAAGATAAAAACCCTTTGAAAAAGGTAGATAGTATGGATTTTCTGTTTTGAAGCTTAGTGCTCTGGGATTTTGTGAAATACATTAAAATGACAAACTGTACGTCCTCTGAGTCTCTGCACAGGTGTTGTCAAAGCAGATAATTACCAAATGGCTGCTCAAGTGAAGTTTCTTAGAAGATACTGTGTTATATTATATTTAGCAATATATTTCTTGTTCATCTTCTTTTATGAAAGAATTGTTTTTACATAATTTTCAATATGTGACTTCAACACCAAGTCAGCTAATTGCTCAAGAAAAAAAAAAAGCCTATGTCTTTCTGGGGGTTTGATTCATTATAGTCTTCCCTCCCCCAAAGTTCTCAGAAAGCGCTGATAACAAACATTTTTACCAGATAAAGGTTCAGTTCCTTTATTTAAAGCAGAGATAGTAGCAAGTGTGTTAGTAGTTACAGTATGCATACATTTATTGTTGCTCCTGATGTCAAGGGACTTATTCTGAAACATTTTGGTCTTCAGCTTCTTTATCATAATTGTAGAACGTCATATGTTTCTGATGGAGATGGATTTAGACTATTTATTGACTGGATGTTTTTCATGAAGCAGGGGTGATGAACAGAGAGAATGCATTGAAATTCAGTAATGTGCATAATTCATCTATCATAATTTAACAAATGGAAAAGACGAAGACAAGCTGCCATCCATCACAATTATTTAACTGCACTCCAGGGTGAGTTAAATTGTATTAAACAACTTTTGGCTTAACAGATTTGGAGAATTCTATTGAGCAAGTTGGATCTTCTCTGTCAGCTTACTGCTACTGTTCAGTGATTTACAGTTTTGACATTTGTTACAAAACATTTAATTTGAACTAGAGATTTTTCAAAGCTGTTTGAAAACCAAACTTGCATATATAAAACATTATATGTGTCTAGCACATAAACAGCAGCATCCAAACCTAAACTGGAAGCAATACTAGTGTAAATCTCTATGTCCTTTAGAGGAACCTGCTTATTCCTTAGATTAGATCGTGGGGGGCCAGGGCTGTAAGGTTGTTGTGTCCAAAGTTGAGGGGAGGTAACTCCCATTGCAGTCCCGAGACTCTTTAACCTTTGGTTTGGCAGGTGCCTCAGTTTCTTTCTTGTCTTGTTGAGATGAATAAACCACTGTATGTTGCTTGTGTGGTAGTTTGGCCAAACTCTACTTTTTCCCCATTAAAAAAAAAAAAAAGCTGAATAAGGAGGATAATCCAGTAAATCAAGTAACTTCTGTGTTCTTTTCTACATATTTGACAATTAACCATTTAATTGAATACACATGTGTTTTATGTGAGGAAAAAGCTAACAATTTTTTTCAGAATTCTGTTATTGTCACAGAGTCTTTCATAGAGAAGCTGTGGTGTGCTAACACTGAGTTCCAGGCCTTGGCACCTAATGATTTACAGTGAATACTTGCTTATGACCACGTCAATCACTGTGAAGACGACTAGCAAAGTTCAGTAGAAATTATTGAGTGGATACAGGGACAGGGCTGCTGGTGGTGACTCCACACGGTGGGCTGCACTAGCTGTCGCACATAGCCCAGGTCTGCAATTCACGTATGGACAGATTGCAGCACTGTTGCCAACTGCAGAGTTAAATCTTCAGCCTCTACTCATCTTAATAGGATGTGAAATATGACAGATCTAAGGGCTGTCGGACTTTCTTCTTTAAACTGTTGGAATGTGGCTGCCATCAGACCCAGGGCGTCAGCCTGGAGATTCTTGACCCCTGGTCAGTGTAATGGGTGTGATTCAGGGGTGTTATTCTCCCTGGCTTGAAGAAGCTTAGGAACCTGTCTTCAGAAATGTTAGACTAAGCAAACCTTTAGGCAAAATACCACCCCCACCCACCTCCCCTCTGTGATTTTGCTGAGCACAGATGCTGTTTCTGAAATGTTGCTGTTGATTTTTTAAATGAGTTCATAATTTTGAATGTAGTACTGTGATTCTTCTTGCACGTCGGCACAAAGTATAAGTATTTCTGCAAGGCATTTTAATTAAGGAAAAAAAAAAAGAGAGAGAGGGGGGCAGAACCACAACTTGTGGATATTGAACTTCCAGCGTTCCTTGATGTGCTAACATAAACCACATAAGATGAAACAGAATGATGTTATTTTTAGTTTAATAATAAAAAGTCATCCCCACAAGCTTGCTTTGGTGTCAGTTTAAGATCTTTGCACTGCTTACTCTAAGTTAAGTAACTACTGAATTAGTGACATCATAAATATGTGTCTGTGAAACGCTCTTCTATGTTCTGCACAAGTTCTGTACTGTTTCCAAAATATCCAGAAGAATATCCAGAGAAATTCTTAAAATGTTACACATGGTAGAATCTTCATTAAGTCATCAGAACATTTTTTTAAGATCTTGTTTTGCATCTCTTCTCTCGTGAAGTGCTGTAATATGATACAGACTAGATAGTTTTAAAGCATTGGTTTTTTTAAAAAAAAGTTCTTTAATTTTTTTGCCTGTTCTAATTGTCTGCTCTTTGCAGAAGCGTTTGAAAAGGATTTTATTCTTAATCCAATTTCATCTCTAGCACACCATCCTTACTCTTTAACGCACAATTAGTATACTGAGGAAGTCATATCAATGCTGTTGAACTTGTGGGAGTGGGAAGTTAATTCCTCTTTTGGTGTTCTCTCCAAAGTTGTACCTCCTAGTGTTGTCCATGTTCCTTGATTCATTAATCTTTTTACTTTCTTGGAGGTGCATCTCTGGTGCTTTCTTTTCTCTTATACTTGCAAACCATCTCCAAATGTTTTAATATATTCCTAAAATCAAATGTGTTCTTTTCTTGCCTTTGCAGAAAACCATTTTGTATCCTCTTCTCTCCTCCTGCATCAGTTACTGCAGCATCTGCTGGTGTTCCTTAGCATAGTCCATTTGAAATCCAAAGTCACATTCCCTGCTGTTGTGCTAGAATGAGTTCTTCATACTGGAGCCTTTCTTTTGACTTGCCTTCTTCACTAAGAGACTCCTTCTGTTTGCTTTGTGGATTATCATGTTTGTAATTTTGCTTTTGGCTGTGACTGCCCTGCTACTTGAGGTCTTCCTATAGCAGTCTACAGGCTATCTGCCATGCCCACTAGGCAAGGGGCTTCTTCCACATGCTTATCTGCATTCAAAAAACATTTTCTAACCTGACACTGAGATTACGTGAAAGTAATTAGTCAACTGATTAGGATGAGGGGCAGTGAAAGGCAGCCTAAGATGATACTAATTAGGGGCTTTTGGCAACATACTAAAAGATGAACAAAGGTGATTACGGAGAGATGGGCCTTAAAGGCAAGGATTTACAGTTTCTAGAAAAGGATTTACAGTACAGAAGCTGTTGTTGATTTACCATCTGTGAGAACTGCTGCAGCAGTGTTAATTTGAGATGTTATCTTGACTGTCTTTGCATGTACTCGGTGCGATAGTAGCGTTCCCTTTTTAAAATCAGTGAAACCATCTTTATCACTTTTTTTTTTTTTATTAATCTCTTTAGGGTGGGCCTTCACAGGGACTATTGTTTGTATGTATTGTTTGTAGCATAAAATCCTCAAGATTTCATTCTTGTCAGATTTGGTGAATGTCAAGTGGCTACACATAGTACTGAGCATACTGTAATGCAGGGATTAGTTCATTGCAAAGAGAATGACAGAGTTGGGGCATTGCTGTATATAAACCATAATGTCAACAACAACATAAGGAGACTCTAGTGCCTTTCCTTAGCAAGGAGGAATGTGATCAGAGGACAGCTGAGTAAGTGTGCAATATTCCCTCATGGTCTCTGTCTACCTCTCTTGGAAGAATGGTTGGTTAAAAGGATGGACTGTAAGTAAGCTGTTTCATCTGTTTTAATATGCTTATCTTGGGGGGCAAAAAACCCACCAAAATTAAAAAAATGGTGTGGTTGATACTCTAGAGGGAAGGGATGACATCAAGAGGGACCTTGACAGGCTAGGGAGGTAGGCCCATGGCAAATTCATGAAGCTCAACAAGGCCAAGTGCAAGGTCCTGCACCTGGGTTGGGGCAATCCCAAGTATGGATACAGGCAGGGAGATGAGTGGATTCAGAGCAGCCCTGTGGAGAAAGACTTGGGGATGTTGGTGGATGAAAAGCTTGATGTGAGCCAGCAATGTGTGCTGGCAACCCAGAAGGCCAATTGCATCCCAGGCTATGTCAAATGAAGCGTGGTCAGCAGGTTGAGAGAAGAGGTGGTTTTAACAACAGAAGATTTTTAAGATCCCTTCCACCCCAAACCATTCTATGAAAGAGGAGGAGAATTACTTTAGTGTTGCATTTACCTTAAATAAATTTCCAGTATGCATGAATTTGAAGCTAGACTAAACTACTTTCCTCAAAAATTGGAAGGTAAATATGCTAACCAGCAATAAGAAAAATAAGAAATACAAATTGCATGTCATTGTGATTGCTTTTGTTTAATTCCTGGTTGCTCTCAGGCTTACCTGAGGTTAAAGGCGGAAAAAGGAGAAAATAAAAACTATATATAGTTTTTATAGTTTGGCATAGAATATGCTAAAATATGACTGTATGTAATGTGTGTATAAAATGCAGGACACTTGTCTTGTAAATGAGGCAATTTTCTGCAGAAAGGAGATCCATGATTTTGTAGTACTCTCACAACTGTGGAGGAATAGAGGTGCATTTTGTCAACTACAGTTTATAGATTTTAAATCTATAAAACAATCTTTAAGGAATAGAAACTATTAAGCACCATGAAACTGGCTATCCATCTTGCAACTACTAGTCTCAATTTTAGAGAACAAAGGTTCATTATAAATTTTTCTCCTTAAAGTTCTCATGCACAGAATTTCCTGCCTCCATGAATGTTTGTTTAGTCCTTTATTTACTTTTGTTACGCTGTTTCTGTAGCCCCATTGTTTGCAAATCAATGCCTTTCTAAATAAAATACCATGTTTCCCAGAACATTGCTATTCATTCCATGCCACAGGTGAGTTATATTGCAAATTCTTTTCCCATGTGAGTAAAACAAAGAGGGTGAAAGGTGTTTGTGTATGGGGGAAGTTCCTAAAAGTCTCAGGCCAGCTTAGTGGAGTTACTTGAAAGATCAGTGACTTCCCTGAGAGGGAGGATGTTTTCTGTTACAGGTGATTGTTTTACATCACTACTCTGAGTGTATGGCTTTATGTTATTTTCATGAAACATTTTTGTTTTGGCTAGTAGACGTCATATAAAAGTCTCTGTTGGTTTTTTGTTCTTTTTTTTTTTTTCTTAATTTATTTTTTTTCTCTAGGGGATATAGACCTGGTAAAGAATTTCCCTGCTTCACAATTCAGATTTTTTCTTGGGTTAGAAATTGCCCACTACTGTCCTTACTACTACTGTTGGCAATTTAATTACTAGCATCATAAAACTGCATAAGTATATTGGTGTGCTTGTTTATCATGAGAACAAGACATTTCTTTCCAAGAATTCATAGGTGCTTACTTCTACTTCTAGAAGGAAAGTGGATTTGGAATTAGTAGAGAAAGAGATAATCAACTTTATATGCAGAATGTTACCAATTGGAATAATAGAATTGTCTGGTTTATTCTTGTTTAGAAAGGAGGAAAAGTAAAATAGGTTATAAGAATGGGGAGGAAGTTGGGGCAAGGGGGAAGAAGAAATGGATAGTTGTACGCATTTTAAAAAGTTAGGAATTGTTTAAAATTGCTGAGACAAAGCATTAAAAGTAATAGGATGACCAAGTAATCAAAAGTCTGTCAAGCAGACATTAATCTGGTACAAAATAATAGAATGTCTGCCTGGGAGTCAACTGTGCTACATACCTTTAATTCTTCATTCATTAATTTCAATCAACACTGTCATGGAAAAGAGATCTTTCCTCAAAAGAATGTGATGTTTTGAGGTTTGACTTTTCAAAGATATGTGATATTTAATATTTGTAAAATGTTTGATTTAGTGCTGTGTGACATGTTGATTTAAAAATTGGAAAGATATAGGATCATCAGCATACATCAAGAGGTTTTTTGGTTTTTTTTAATAAAAAAAAGCCAATGGGTCTCAATAATATAATTTTAAGCCATAATCAATATGGAGTATGTGGAGGTCCTCTGAGGATTATTTTAGATTTGACAGTGTTTAACCTTTTTATTAGTGATGAGGGAGAAATAAGAGCCATTACTGATAAAAGCATGCAGATGACAACAGGGCTAGTGTCATTGTAAGCAGTGATCAGAGGAGAGCTGAGCAATCTTGAAAGCTGGAATGGAAGAAAGCACTGTATGTTTTGTCACGGAAGCGGAGACATGCCTCCAGCCTAAAGAAATACTGTCAAGAAAACTGGGATTGAAAAAGACTTGGAAGGGATGCTTTTTGATGTCTGATAAGAAGTATCAGAAATGGGAGGAATACTTGGCATTATTATAATGACATTGGAATATTTGATCTGGCTCATGCAGCATCACAACTTGTGAAGGATAATAAATTCAAGGGAGCTCAGAAGAACTATTGAACCAGTAAGTGTTTGGAAGCATACCTTTCAAATTCCTTAAATCTGCCATTAGAATCTATTCAGTAAATCAAATTTACAATATTCTATCTGGATTGACAAGCATGCCGTAGAGAAATGCTGTTTAATAATTGAGGGGACCCACAGAGTAGGAGGCCACTAGTAAAAAAGCCTGAATTACTAAACAAATTCAAGCAGAGATTTGGGCAAATTAATATTTTGGAAAAACTTAAGTGTTGAGTGGATGTTCCTTTGGTACTGGTTATCTTGATGGGGTATACCCTTGAGTTCTGAGAGGGTGCTGGCTGATGTCATTGCAAGGCTATTTTTCATCAACTTTGAAAGATCGTGGCAACTGGGAAAGGCGACTGAGAACTGGAGGAAAGCAAATGTCACTCCTGTCTTCAAAAAGAGCGAGAAAGAGGATCAGGAAACTACAGACAGGTCAGTCTCACCTCAGCCCCTGGGAAGGTGATGTAGCAACTAATTCTGGAAGCAATTTCCAGGCATATGAAGGGACAAGAAGGTCAGAGCAGTCATCGGGAGCAGTCTGCACAAATTCCCCAAGGGGAAGTGACCAACTTTAACAACCTGCTATGATGAATTGACTGGCTTGGTATGGATGAGGGGAGGGCACTGGATATTGTCTACCTTTACTACAGTAAGGGTTTTGACACTGTCTCCCATAAATTCCTCACAGAGAAGTTGCTGAAGTATTGGCTGGATGAGCAGATGATGGGGTGGGTAGAAGACTGTCGGAATAGCCAGGCTCAGAAGGTGGTGGTTAGTGACACATAGCCCAGTTGGAGGCTGTTGTGTTCCTACCTCAGGTGGTGTACCTAAGGGGTCTATACTGGGTCCAGTGCTATTCAGCATGTTCATTAATGGGTGACGGAATGGAGTGTACCCTTAACAAGTTTGCAGATGACAGAAAGCTGGGAGGGATGGCCGATCCACCAGAGGGTTGTTCAACAGTGGGAATTGTGAAGTCCTGCACCTGGGAAGGAACAACCCCCAGGTACCAGCACAAGCTGGGGGCTGCCCTGCTGGAGAACAGCTTTGCAGAAAAGGCTGTGAGGGTTCTGGTGGATACCAGGTTTACCATGAGCCTTCAACATGCCCTTGTGGCCAAGAAGGCCAATGGTAATCCAGGCTACATTAGGAGGAGTCTTGCTAGCAGGTCAGGAGAGGTGATCCTACCCCTCTGCTCAGCACTGGTGAAGCCACAGATGGAGTGCTAGGTCAAGTTCTGGGCTCCCTAGTACAAGATGGACATGGACATACTGGAGAGTTCAGAGGTCTGCAAAGATAGCAAAGCAACTGAAGCATCCCTCCTATGAGGAAAAGCTGAAGAGAGCTGGGACTGCTCAGCTTCAAGATAAGAAAGATCAGGGAGATCTTATCAATGTATAGAAATACCTGAAGGGAGGGTACAAAGAGGACAGAGCCAGGGTCTTTTCAGTGGTGCCCAGTGACAGGACCAGAGGCTATGGTTCAGGCCCAGGACAGAACCAGAGGACAGGTTCCCTCTGAACATCAGGAAACAGATTTCCTTGTGAGGGTGACTAAATATTGGCACAGCTTGCCCAGGGTGACTGTGAAGCCTCCTCGAGCCTTGGAGATGCTCTGCGAACCATTTGGACATTCCTGGGCAAGTGGCTCTAGGTAGCCCTGCTTGAGCAGGGTGGTTGAACCAGATGATTTCCATCCTTGGGGATAGTAAAAAGCCATCTGGAGGTGGTCCTGAGAAGCCTACTCTAGATCAGTGGTCTTCCAACTCTTTTGATCACAGACCCTTACCAATAAAAATACCATGCACTCTCAATATGTGTATAGTTATTTATAATTTATATACATATACAAAAATAATAAGTATAGTTAACACAGGCACAAAAAAAGAAATTTAAAATTATTATAGAAATGTTTTTATTTTATCTTAGTAATGTTAAAAAACATTTTTAATTCTCCTAGTTAAAAGTACTGCTATCAATAATGCATTTTTTAGGGACAGCTATGTGATTGAATATCCTTCATTACTTTCTAAAATCTTGGTGTAACACTTTGTGATGCAGCAGTTTGAAAGTCTGTCTCTTAAGTTCAGTTTATTTAAATCTTAAAAATTTCAAATTTTTTGGCTGAGTCCTTGTGAGATCTGATTCAGTCACTGCTGCTGTTACCTTGTAACGTAGCTGACAAAGAGGTCTTACTAAGGAGAAACGTCAACTGTTAGTACCTTCTTCAGACTTTGGTTTCTTTGCTTTATTTGCAGGAATTTTTGTAAGCTACTTGTCCATTTTGTGAGGGTTACGTTACTTTATTTAAAATTGGATAATACCTCTAAATTCACTTACCCAGGGACACTTGAACTGCAATACATTTTGTTTAAAGCGTATGATCAGGTGAGAATGTCACTGTCACCCCCTCTGTCTTGTGGAGCACCCACGTTTCCCCCAGAAGGACGTGATTGTCTGACAAACAGACAAACTGAGAGTGCCGCTTTCCAGCTGTAGACTAAATAATATTAAAGCTAATTTTTTTCTTATTTTTATGTTAAAAAAAAAAAAGTTAGCAGTTCTAGTATCTTTCTTCCCACACCTCAGTGGATTACCTTGAATGCATCCCACTTTGAAGACCACTGCTCTAGATTGTCTGTGTTTGGGGTGGGGGACACAAGATGACCTCTAGAGGTCCCTTCAACCTCAACCCTTCTGTGACTGTGATTCAAGGATCTAAAAATGCTGAGAAGCAATTCTACAAATACATTTAAGTGACATGTTTGAGATGATATTGTGATATCTGGATTATTCTGTCCACATACCTCTTTCAGAGAGGAAGACAAAACCACAAGAGGACACAATAGTTACGGATGCATAATCTTAAGGACATAATTGTTGGGGAGTGTCATGCTTCCACATCTGAAGATGAAAAGAGGACTATCTTGCTATGGGACTGTATTTCTGCTGCTATGGGAGCAGTAGTTAGAAGGGCTGTAAACAATTAGGAATGTTTTCTGAAGTGAGGAAGACTCAACTAATCATCAGAATCTGTACAGCACCAATAGGGAGGGGAAATGGGAGGGACAGAGACTTATGTGAAGAAAATCTCACCAAAGCCCCATCAAAAATTTACTATACCTCTGGGTTTTAAAAGGTTAAATATTATGGAAAGAAAACAACCATGGAAGACACACACACTGACTTACTGTGTTAAATCCTTCCTCTGGTATGTTTTTAACTTGAACAAATAATATTTTGCTCTTCCAAGCTGTTTAGTTGTGGGCCATCGCCCTTGGCTCTGAAAGGAGAAGAGGAAGTGCAAGGCATGAGTAGGTCAGGCTGGCTGAGAGTGGGATGGGGGACTGCAGCCTGTGATTTGACATGACAGTAGGAGAAATACCAAATTCTACCTGTGAATGGACTTTAAAAATAAGGCCTGAAATGGTGCTCAAATAGATTATTGAAGAAGAGAATGCGGTTAGCTCAGTAACTCTGACATCTCTATGATTTAAAACATTTAAAATCTGTGATTGCATGTGTCACTAAGAGAGAGGCTCTGGTTCAGGCAGGAATTAATTAATTCAAGTCCTGAGGTCTGTGCTGTGCACTGGGTTAGACTGAGCGATGACAGATTAATGTATGAATGTCTCACATCCGCTTGAAATATTCCTGTATTTGGGCTGCGTTGACACTTGACACACAATTCTTAGCACTCACTGAAGTTTTCAGACCTATCAGCTACCTCAAATATAAAGACCAAACATAACTTTTATTAAGATTGTTAAACATTTAAGTAAGGTGTGTTTAAATAAGAAGAAAATTGCCCCCAAAGCTCAACTGTTTATTGTTTTCTCTGTAAGTAATTAAAGGTAAATTATGAAAGATGCTTCAAAATACATGTAAAAATATATCTGTATGCACTGTATTTATAGGTTATATGATAACACTAAAACACTGTAATAAAAAAAGGGTAATTTCAAGTAATTAAGCCAAAACTATGAGCTCATCTAACTTGTTCTAAATCATTCCTAATGTGTGCTTTTATTAGATTATCCTGTCCTGAAGTGAATTTTGACAACTTGCCTAAATTTGCAAGATCTTCCCAATTTAGTAATGTACTGGATTCCCAGGAATATCAGACCCTTTTCACAAAGGATCAGAGATGCTTATCTCAGTTTTATGACCTGGACAAAACATCCCTTTCATCAAACATGGAGCAAGAATTAGTAGAAAGCAAAAAATAATTTGAATCAACCTTTGGATTGGATTTGCCAGTACTTTGTTGCTGTGGTTCAGCTCGCACACAGAGCTGAAATGGTTTCTACAAGGCTAGAAAGCGTGAAGCACTGTGTGGCCTTGATTTGTCTTTTTGTTATGGAATAATGTTGAAGTGAGTTTACTGATGACCTATAATCCTCTTATAGGCAAGAATTGGAAGTGATTATTCGATGTGGGTAGTGTAGTGAGAGTGCCCTATGAGATGGGAGATTTGAGAGTTTGCTCCATGGGTTGTATAAAGCTCAGTGTTGCAGCAGTGGTGGCTTTAATAGTCAAATGGGGGTCTCTCTTAGAGTTGATCAGACCTTGTGAAAATATCAGAAGCTTCTACAATTAGTTATTTCTTCTCCTTCTGGGAGAAAGTTATAGACATGATGAATGAAAGAAAGTATAATTTATTGCAAGAGATAATGACTAAAAATGAGGAAAAAAAACCCTAGTAGCTAACTACATTTAAAAATAGAAAGTTATTTATACCTGTAGCCCAGTGAAAGCCTGTTGTGCTGACTGAATTTAACAAGCAGACCTGGGATTCAGCCTTGGTGCTGCTAACGACTGGAGGCGTTATTGATGTAGTGAACTAATTACCCCTGTGATGAAGTTGCCTGCTGGAGGTTTTTGACTGCTTCATTGCTGTGGCATCTCCTACAGGTTAATTCATTGAGCAGCACAGGTAAAACCTCCAGATGGAGGTCCTGCTCTCTTTTCATCCAGGCACAAAGAATCATACCGACAGCGGTAACTAAAACGAGATGAATATTTTCCTGAATTATTGATTGAGTAGCTGAAGCTGTATCATAGAACTAAATGGTTTGGGATGCATCTGTACCAGTTCATAGTCGCTGCATGGGAAAACGCAAACGCAGTAACTTTTAAAAGCAAAACAAAATGAGTAACTGCCTTTATTATCTGAAGGAAAGCCACCAGATTAAATGCAGCAGAAAACCCGGAGATTTAAAAAATAAAATAAAAAAAGGATGGGGGAATTCTTTGATTAGCAGGCAGGGAAGGCGCTGCATGGGCTTCAACATCTATTTGAATTCTTTCTAAGTATAAAATTCCTTTATGGCATTTGTTCTCAAATGTCTCAGTACACACATTAAAATTCAGAACATAAACAGCTCATTTAATTAGATGATAAACTATTTCACTTAAAATTTATAGGGAAAAATACCATTTGTAAGATAGTCTAATAACAAATGGAATGAATACCAATGTGTCTGGTTTTTTTTTTTCATTTGCTGTATAATTGATAAAGTAGAATATAAAAGTCTGTATTTGGACAGAATATATTGAAGTTTGATATATTGGGCAGAAGAAATATAAAAATCCATCTTAGCATTATTAGTTTTATGAAAATATTTTTAGGTTGTGGAATCCTTTATACAGAAACTCTTAGTGGTTTTTTGGGCTTTTTGCTTGGGTGGTTTTTGTTGTTGTTTTGTTTTTTTTTTAAATTGTGGTATAGCTGAAAAGTCTCTGAGACAACAAAGCTAATGCTCCTGTTGTTCTTTACTTAAAGCTAGAAGTGTGTTGTAAATAGTCTGGATTTCTCATCCAAGCTTAATGTCCTGTTATCAAACAGGATGCATTAAGTGTTCTGTAACAAATGCAGAACTCATCAAGCAAATGGAAAGATTAGCCCTGAAATCAAGCTTCAAACTTTTATTTTCTCACAATCAATAGGCAAGTGACGCACGTTGGATTTACAGTGATATTGAGATTGACTTCTTAAATCCTTTTGAAAGTTCAAAGCTGGAAACAGATTGTGTACAAGGAATCCACAGTAGAGTTTCTAAGTATGAGCTTGTGGTAAATAAGTGAAATTGGGTTTGACTGAAATGGCCTCTCAGTCCCGTATGGGTTTGGCAGGAAGATTTCAAGCTCAAAAAGACAGAGGTTTGGAGAAGCATCAAGCATTGGTCTCACATCACCTGAGATTGCTTTGTGGAGTTTGTCTTCTGGGAGACATAAAGACAAGAGGCTCATTAAAAATGAGCACCACCAGAGAGAATGATCGAGCTTCAAGTACACTTGTGTTTTTTAGCTTGAAGAGTTTAAAGGTGAAGGTATGTTTTAAAAGCTCAACTGGCAGATGAGAAGAATGCTGTCAAGTTTCTCAATGAAATCCCTTAATATATAGATAAACAGGATATTGTAAAAACCCCAACCCAAATAAAAAAAAAAAATCCCAACCAAAATCAAACCCTAAAAACTTGCTCAGTTCTATGTCCCAGTAGTTGGATGAAACGATAGTTAATCTCTCAGCTATAAAAACTGGATTTGATAAAGCTGTCCCGCTAGCGGGTAACTTCAGAGGCAGCATTAACTGTCTGCAAAAGTTGTGGAAGCTTGGAGAGAAATGAATCTTGGGGCTTGCTTTGAGGATATTCTGTGCTATCCTGGCAATCCAGCTGTGGTGCCTCAAGGTCTGCTGTGGGCCCATCGTCTTAGAGCTGACTTTTACTGAATCCAACACAGTGAACTATTTTGCACTGCTGTATTTATTGACCTTAGGAAAATATGACAATACTGAGCTTTAAAATTATAGCATAGCTGTGTATTTGCTTCTCATTCTGATCTAATCTGTACTGTTAACAGATACAGTTATAATAAACATGCAGTTGTTAAAGTATTTGAAACTATGACAGGTTTAGATGATTATATGACAGCATGAAGGTTGGTTGTCCATGTCTGTCCATTTCCCTAACACTCTAAGGCAAGGAATGACCAAAGTGACTTTTACCACTAAAGGTAACACTTTGGTTTGCTTAGTCAGAGCAAGTGTTCCTTAACTCAATCTGAATTGTAAATTTATGTGATAAATGTGTTGAAGCAACATGGTCTTTTTCTCATAGTCTCATAGCATGAAATGCAGCTGAAAGCTGATTTGTTTTGTGAAAACTTGTGTGACTCTTGGCACAGCCATAAACAAAAGCACAGTGGCTGTTTGCTGTGTTGCTTATTCTTGTCTTTGTTCACATCCATCCGTTCATTCATCATTCATTCATCAATGCACATCCATTGCAACATGGGGAATAACTTTGAGGGGGATAATTGAATAGCACAATTTCTAACTGAGAGTGAAGATACTGGCTTTTAGTAGTTTTAAGGAAAAAGTTATGTTTTTCAAAATTACTAAGAAGTACCATAGTGAAAATCCAAGTACACTGGAATCAGGAACTTAATGGCTTTGTGAGTTGAACTGCTGGCTGTGGGAAAGGTGGTTTGACTGTCTCTTATTAGGCTGTATTTCCCCAGAGTCCTAGGATGGATGTAACATGAAAAGGTTTGTCCTCATGACAAACTGAAAATCTAATACAGTGTTTCCTGAACAGATGTTAGAGAAATGGTCTGGGGTGGTCTCATAATCACAGTCTTGATTGTTTGTTTCTTAGGTTACACCATGTTTTAAATAAAGTGGTGGGCTGAGCAGACCCTTTATTATGATGGATTTTGGCTGAGGCATGCATTTTAATCCCTTCCTCCTGGCTGGGGGTGGGAAAAAAAGATTGAGTTATCCCCACTCTGGTTTTTCCTTCCTTCTGAACTGCATTTTATTTCACCTCAGATTTTCCAGTGTGTACATTTTTCTTGAGTGTCACCTGTTCAGTTTTTTTGTTTCCCAAATGCCTTCCCCTCCTTCTCCTCTCTTCCAGGGCAGATCTACTGTGCTGTATATTATATATATATTCAAAGATGCTGGGGTACTCAGGTGAGATGAAATAAAAAGGAATAAGCAGGTTTTAGGATAATAAATTTTAAAAGTGTATTTAATCCAAAGCTACTGAAAGCAGACAGCTGTCTTCTTTCCTTTTGTTGAAATTTGCCTATCTTCAACAGATCAGCACAACTGCTCACATCCCTCATAAATACCATATTGAGAGATTAATGGTGAGTGATTCTTGAGTTTACCCTTTGTCAGGGCAGCACCTTACCTCAGGAAACAATTTAAGATTTTGCTTCTAGGCATTGGTAGCTCTATAGGAACAATTGAAAACAGCGAAAAAAACCTCAAAAAAACAAGCAAATGAGTAATTTTTTAGTATCTTTAGATGTTTCCTTTTTAATTACAGCTGCATGTTCTTGGGCATGTTCTGGTGATAGCTGTCCTCAGTGAACTGAAAAGTGAAGGTAAAATAAGGCAATAAAATCCAAGTGAGGAAAGGATAAAGGTATTCTACATTATAATTAAATTAATAGGAGCAGCCTCTATTACAAGCATAAGAAATCACAAATAGATGCTGAGTGGAAAAGAGATACCTATGGTATGTGTTTTGCTCCTTGGCTGACAGCAGGGTGAAGTGCTGCAGGCTTCAGTCAAGACTGGTCCAGGAGCTAGTCTGAAAACTAACCTCTTTCTTGTCTTCCCTAGGAAAGAGTACAGAAAACGTTCTCGTATGTTTTACTGTAGTTTTTCAAAACAGAGGTGTTGCATCAAGTCCTTTAAGAGGTATTGCATGTTAATTTGTGAAAAGAAAGGATACCCAATGTAACCTGTGTATATTATTGCACTCTATGTATCTGTTTCCATCCCTTACAGTATGTCCTTACTAGTCTCCATTTCAAGTAAATGGGGAAAAAAATAGCAGTCCCACATCTTTCTTCTGTATCATCTGCTTTCTTTGCAGATTATTAAGTGCTTTTACACATTTAATAAAGGGGTTTTGTGTGCTCCTGGGTGGTAGCTATAAAAATAAGTTAAGTGAATCCTATGACATAAACTATATGAAAGAGTTTGCATTTTTGTTTTTCTCAGGAGGCTTATTCCACTGCCAGAATATCTTTTGAATTTTTAATTCTATTTTAAGTATGTGTAAGTTCCTTTTGTTAGTTATTTGTAGGTCAGAGCTTTATGTCGAAACGTTTCAGGCAGTTTTTACAAGAGAGTTCTGCATTTTGAAGCACAGTTTTGGCATGCATTTATAATAAACAAGACACAAAACATATTTACTCATTCATTTTTGTGGTGGTTTTGGCCACAGTCCGTAATTTTGGCTCCAAAACACATCTACGTCAGTTGTCTCCCTTTTGCAACTGGTATGCCCAGTGTGATCTTTTTAATAAGCTATATCCACCTGTAGGTTAAATATATATTACAAATTTGACTTCTAGTTGTTCTTGAAAAGTCATTTCAAAGTACTTATCATATGGAAATATTTTGTTATTATAAGGCTTTCTTTTAAAAAAAAAGTTATCATAACAATACTTGTTGCACTTATAAAGTGAATGATCTGGAACTCAATTTTAGCATTAAATTAATAATTATTAAGGGGCAACAGTATGTATACAAAAAGAAATGAAAACTAAAAACAAAACAAAAAAACCCCACACAGAACACCACCACCACTAAAATTTATCTATAGAAGGTATTCGAACAAGGAATGTCTTTGTTAATATGTATTAACTTATATTGGACCGGAAACCAGGCAGTAGTTTTAACACCCAGCATAATATCCTTCCCTTTTAGTAAAGCATAAAATCCAAATGACTTTTGCAAATGTGCTTGTTTCAATAATACCTTTTGAATAGGGTTTCCTAAATACATCTCTATGTAACCCTATACTTCCTTTATCGAACTGAATATTCAAATATATCTTTTGGTGGACATACATTAATGGCAGCTGCAGCAGGAGTATAATTTGTGAATGTAAACATACGTGTGCCCATATATTTCATGCTATTCATTAAGAAAAGGTTTCGCTAATATTGCAAAATCAAAACACCCTGGCACTAAAAAATGCCGTAAATAAGTTTGCTCACAGAATATTAATGTGCACCCTTTTTCCCATAAGCCTCATAAATATTCACTGATATAAAAATGACACAAATGTATGGATATTATTTGCTTACACTTGATATTTATTTTAGGAGCCCTTATTCAATGCCTTGTCTTTTATACTTGGTGAGTGGTGCCTGTTCCTACGTCTTGGTCTCTAAAAGGAGTTTAAATGCACGTTTTGGGAGGGAACCATCCTTTTTTCCAGGGCTTTTCATTGCAACCCAGGAACCCAAATTTTGAGTTACTCTCAGTATCTTTTAGGCAAGTGTAATTTTTTTAGAAAACATGTTATTTGCGTAAATGTGGGCAGGTTTCCAGGGGAAGTTAGAACTGACAGATATGTCTTCCATAAAATGCAACTTTGTTCCAGTGTCCCGTGTCAACAAAACTGAAACATTTTTGGAGACATTTGTGTTGAGTCAATTTCTGTCAGGTAAGTGGAGGGAGAACAGAGAGAATGTTTTATGAACATGCAGTGAGCTTTTGAAGTCTCATAAATAACAGCTTTAAATGTTTATCCAAAACAATATTTTTTTTCTGTATACTGTCATCACCTGCAATACTGCTTGAATTGGGTCTCTGAATTTGGAACTCTCTGGAATTCTCATACCACTTTTTCCACATATCTTAGCACAATTTTATATAATTTTCCATCTGCTATTCTCCCTTACAGCCAGAATTAATATCTGGCCTTTGTTAGTTGCAAAATGCATCCTTTTACCTCATCATCTTTGCTCTGGCTCATGAGATTTTTCCAGGTAATTCTTCCATCCTCTACCTTTTTCACAGCCCTTTCTGAGCACAGCCTCAATTAGAGAAGTTCTTTAATTGTGAAATCTGCTTCCTCTTTGCCCTTCTCCCTCACCCTCGCACATATGCAGACTTGACAAAAGGTAGATACTATTTTAAATTAGATCAACTGTATGCAGCACATGGTTTTTCAGGCTCCCTGACCAGTAATCTAGATTAAAATATTATTTTACAGCTCTGAACAATCGCCTCTACTATAAATAAAAAACTTGGTATATTTTGAGAGAAAATAAATGTTCCATTTTAAAACAGACTACCCACTGTTGAAAGCTCACTTGTAAAGCCTGGGTAAGAACTTTTGGTGTGCGTATGTCACTGCGAATACGTGGCAGCTCTGCCTGCACTTTGGAGGAACACAGAGAAAGAGGAGTTTCTTTTGCCAGCTATCTCTGAGCTAGCAAGTCTGGAAAGTCCTTTTAACGTGTAATACTGTAACACCTTTGAAAAGGGCAGGTAGAGTCTTTTTCTGATGAGAATTTACACACAATATGTAATATTACACACATTATGTAATATAATTATGTAATAATGTGTGTAATAATTACATGTAATTACACAGGCTATTACGCCCAGTTCCTAACATGTTCTTTAAAACCATCTGTTGCTGTAGTTGGTTTATTTGAAACTTTGTTGGCTCAACTGTTTACTGATTTCAGAGAGGCGAACAGTTTTATATTAGACAATTTTTGTCATCACCCTGCCTTTTATTAAAGGTGTACAGCAGACCAGACCAGTCATACAGTTTTAGAGACAGAATTTTAATTTTTTTTTACATTAAAAATTGTCCTATGATTCCCACTTCTACTTTCTCTGTTAACCAGTTTATAATTCAGAATGGCTTTTTATTTTCTACTTCATAACTTCTTACCTGCCCCTTTGGGGGTAAAAACTCCTTTGGGAGTAGTTGTTTTATCCTCTGATTTGATGGTGTGTCACTTTAGGGGCTCAGGACCCTGTTTTCAAAGTGCTGTGTTTCTCAGCTCATTTTGTAGTGGTTATGAGAGTGTCTAGATAGGATGATTGCCCTGAAATCTAAAACTTTGAAAATGTAAAAGGATGCCCAAGGCAGCACGGTAATGCTGCCTCTTTGTCCTAAGCAGTACCCCTTGGGGATGAAGGCTGACTCTTTCACAGTCTGGTCATACTTAACAATTGCAGTTTGTCACAGGTTTCAGTGATTCCAGTTTTTAATTTGCCTTGGTATATTGTCCAGGTGATTTGCTTGGTCCTTTGCTGTTGGATGTAAGGATAGTCCTAAGGACAGGAAGGAATGCAGGTGGCTGAGGAATGGTGTATTCTTGGTTTGGACAAAGGCTTCTTTTTTTTTAATAGACAGAAAGAAAAGATCCATTGCTTAACAAGAGATTAATCTTTCGCTGTTTTATCAAAGCCCCCTGATAGCCATGTGACCTAGACACCCAGCTTTTGTTCCAGATATCAAAGCCTTTATTTCTGTTTCAAATAGCTACATCGTGCTTCAGGTTAATCAAGGTAAACGCTTTTCGTGTATGAAACTGAAAATACGGAAACCACACAATTTAGAATATTTTTTAATGAAATAAGGAAGAATGCTAATAGAATGTGGGATTCAGTAAACTCAAATTATGGGTTCACCTGTTCTGTAACAGAATTCATGTTACTATGGCAGACCAGAAATCACAGGGTTTTGCTGTAAAGAAAAAAATGTATATATCTTAAAGCAAGGCACTTGCATCAGTTCCATGCAGATATGTTTCCTGCCAATGCTAGCATTGGTACTCATAAGCATTACAAGTTTTAGTACTTGTATGTTTGGCAGGAAATTTTTGATAGAAAGCACGTATTAATCTGAGATCTTCTTAAACCAACAAAAATACAACTGTGTTCAGTGTAACTTTAACTTTTTTCCTGTGTTAGTTTTTGTCACTTAACCAATTTTGTCTTCTATTATCCTACTTTTTGATCAGTTATTCTTGGAGGATACTTCATAACAGATGTCATATTTATAATCTGTAACACAGAATTCTTTGAATAAAACTTCATTCATGTTAGGAAAAATATAGTATAGTGTATTCTTTATCACATTTACTTTAATTAGTTGTTTTCATCTTAAATTATATTTCTTGTTTAAGGTAATAAATTTTTCAGGATCTAAAGTAATTTGACTGAATAAAAATAGAAACTGCAGGACTGTATTTGGACAATGGTGTGGGTTATATTGAACTGGATTCATGATGGTTAAATGGATAATTGCAGTTATAAGAACCATAGGCTGTAATAGACTGTGTTGCATCTTGTGCATTAGTCAATTCGATTCCTCTTAGGAATTCCAAAATATCTATAAAATGTAGCATAAGCCAAAGAATCTTAATGGGATATGTATCTCCTGCTTTACTTATAAATATTTCAGTCAGCACAGAATTCATCCTTAAAAATACAGTTTGGCTAACCAAACTGTAGTGCCAGTATAACAGGCAGGGGAATTGCTTTGCTTGATTAAACTATATAGCAGACAATATGTATTTTGATTGTTGTAATAAATTCTAATAGGAAAAAAGGGCAGAATTTCTCAAGTGTGTTAGTTATTATAAATGACTGCCTATCTTGGCAGTGGTTTATGTTTCAAAACAGTGTAAGGATGAGAGACATTAAAGACCACTAATAGTTTTTCACATTTTAGTAGGCTTTGTTGATATCATGTGTGGATAACCTTTTATGAAGTGGAAACCTTGTACCATAGGAGTATTGTGACTAGAAAATAGGCTGCAGGAGAAGGAGGGAGGGCTGGAGTAGGTGCAAATGTAGGGTCCTGTCAAATGTCATCACGGGTTTCTGAAGAACTACATCTTATCTGTAATATAGCCAGGTGTGAGGGTTGGAACTATAGGGAGCAGGTATAAGCCATTAGGACTCTTAATGACTCTTGATTTACAGTAATTGTTACTTGGCTAATTTGGCTAAGCTTTTTTATTTTTTTTTCCCCCAGTAAGATGTTCTGTGTTATTCTTAGTTCAGTCTATAAACTTGTGTATACTTCCAAAACCTATATATGCCATGTAATGCTATTGCAATTGACAAAAGACTTTTTGAAAAGTCATGGCTGTGCAACGTCTTTGTTAGCGTTCATCTTGCCCTTAGTGGCTGTCTGTAGAAAGAAACATGGCTTGTCATCTGTGATGTTTAAAGTCTTATGTACACTGGTTAATTCTCTGGGTATTTGGCTGTGCAGTTTGATTACTGTGCGGTTTGGTTATTAGTTGTGGGTGGAAGTGACTTAGGAATAGAAGGAGCTCAGATGTTCCTTTTAAACTCTTCCTATAGCAGATGTGAACTTTAGATACCCATATTGAGGGGGTTGTAAGATAGTAAATTCACAAAGGTTTGTAGGATGTAAATGGCAAAGACAAAACTAAAAAAGAAATCCAGACACAGTGGTAGGTTCACAAGAGAAATGAAGGAAAACAAGCAGTGAGAAATGGTCGTGTGTTGACAAACAAATAGTCTAGACAAGTAGAGCTGTCATTCTATTTATCCACGTTTTTTGACATCTTCCTAAATAGTGAGAAGGGGAGAAGTGTTTTCTAACTATCTGGAATCGCAAACTCTTCCCTTTTTTTCAGTATTGGACTGAGCTTGTAGAGCTTGTCTATGTTTCTGGCTTTGAACAAGAAAACACCTTAAACTTTTGTATGTTTTCTTATCACCAGAGTTATGTACAATGTAATAAGGCGTGGGAATTATTCCATGCATTTTAGTGCCATGATTGAATTGTAACCCATTATTTATGCTGGCTTTTATGTGGATGTTTATTTGTTTTGTGAAGCTTGACTATGCTGGACATAACATAACTTGATATTTAAATTTATGTCCTGGTGTCCTTTGCAGTACCTTTGCAAGGTAACTATGTTTTGCTTCACATGTAGGTGTGGGCGTTTTAAAATTTTTTTTCATAAAAACCAACATAAATAGGTGTTTAAAAGTTGATGTTGTTGCTTTTGTGTCTGAAACTTAGCTTGTGGCATATTTTATGAAGTGTGAAGTAATATTTATGCAAGTACTAGAGCAAATATATAAGTGTCTGCCTGAATTTCTAAGCCTTTCTGCTGGAAACCTTGCAGATGTTATTTGATGTACTTTGTATAAAGTTCTTGTATTTCTGAATTTGTTTAACTTTAGGAGAGAGATCATTTATATGTGGTGTTGTCATTGAGGTGAAATATTAGATTTTGGAGTTGCAAGTTTTTTTAATGGGTTTTCTGTTCCCACTGGATTATCTAATTGAATCTTAAAATAGTACAGAAAGATGTGATATTCAGAGATGCCAATTTCCCTGATACACCTAGAGCTAGTGAACAGTTCCTATAGAAAGATATTTTAGAAGAGAGAACAGTATAGAATGACCTGTATCCAAGGGCAGGGCAAACATGAAACGTCTGTAAAGACCAATAGCATTTTAAGAGAACAAAAAATGAAATTATTTGGTAATTACATATAAAGTTAATTTCTTTTGAACATTATATGCTTGCAAAATGCTTGTCGTGCATCTCAAATATAAACTGGGACTGGCTAGTAAGAGGGCTGAACTTCAGCTAGGTGAAGCGTATTAGGCATAATGAAATTCTTGTCTTCGTTTATCCTACTTTTTGATAAGGTATTCTGTAATGCCATTTATAATGTTCTAGGAAAAATTATATTTTTAAAGCTAGATTTTGTCTGTTTCCTATTTTAATACAGGAGGCTAAGCCTGCTGTGCCTATGGACAGATAACAAAGATGATGAATAGCCCTAAAGTTTAGTTTTGTTTGAACAGCTGCAGAATTAACTTTAATATGGACTGAAAGATCTGTGACTAGGGTTATATTTGTTTTCCTGAATAGGAAAGATGTCATTCTTCACAGGAGTGAAACTTCAAACATCAAAGAAAACAGAATTTTGTAACCCTGTTTTAGTTTCCTATTAAAGAGAATGATGTAAAAAAGCTGGAAAAATGTCCTCTGTACCAAAGGGAAAACGCAAAGCTCTTCATTTTCTTGTCGATAGTGTTAGATTCCATTCTGCTACATTTGTGATGTTACATTTTTCCCTGCCTCAGCTTAGAATATCGTGAGCTTTTATATCATGGTCTTCTTTTCCGAATTACTTAAAAGAGAGTGGGTGAAAAAGAGAGGAAATAATACTGTTTTCTTTCAGAGGGTTTGAGGCTACGCATAGATTGGCATTTTGAGACAGATGTTCTGTGTTGTACCAGAGGTGCCGATCCCACAAACACCTGGGCTGGTACCTGTTTGCCTTACTTGGCAGCAAAGTTACAGGAATGGGAGCTGATGTTCCCACATTTACAGTTTTCCTCTAAAATGTGGGTTCTCGGGCATGGAGTAGTTGTTTGGTTTTGGTTTTTTTGTTTTTTGTTTTTTTTTCTCCTGAAGAGTGCTAATCATTCAGTCTTTTGATATTCTGAGTTTTACTGCTTTTTTTTATTTTGCTGGTATGTTTTTGATACCTGATAATTGTATCATAGGGAGAAAATTCTGCAATTCTAAATCTGCTCTTTTACCCTTGGGATTTTGTTTCCATGACAGGCAGGTTTTATGCCCTCTCAAAAAGTGATGATTAATAAATATCTAATCATTTGTATTAGAAGATATTTTAAAATCACACAGCCTGCATTAAGTCAGATTCAGAATCTATTATCTGCATGCCTTTTTAATTTTTGTCTTTGTGTTTACTTTTCAGGATGCTGTACTTTCGATGAGCCTCTTAGTTCCTGTGGCTATAGCCAGTCAGATGATGACGATCTTAACTGGGATCAGGTGAACGCACCATTAAGGCCCTCCTCTGGTCAAGGGATGCCATCTGGTTGGTCTTTTATTTTGCTTTGTTTCTCTTTGACGTTAACTTATGTGTTTATTCAGCATTTCTTGACAGCACTATTGTTAGAATGCTACTTCATCTTAATCTGTGTAATTACAGTACTTGGATCTTTCCAGTGACTTTTGTGAGGAATATTTTGCAAACCAAAGGTTTTCTATTGTTATGTGAGGAACATAAAGGTAAGAAAATAGAAATAGAAACTTGGTGTCATCAGGGAAAACAGAGAGAAAGCAGAATGATGGCATGAAAATGAATATGTAGTACTAGAAACAGGCAGATAGGAAGATTCAGGAAGACTCAAAGGAAGAGGGAACAGTAAGAGATAAAACAAAGATGACCTTAGGCGTTTTCATTGAAAGAGATATTAGTCAAAATCTGTTCTGAAAAGAAATGGAGAGTGAAAAAGAGGTGAGAGAAAAAGGAGAGGAGAGGTATCCCAAAGTAAAGGGCCTCAATGATATTACACTTGGTGTGTTAGTATTATTTAATGTACCTCGTGCACTGCACACCATTGGACCTAATTCCATAGCAACAACCCTTGCATTCTATTGAACTATAAACTTAGTCTGGTAATGCAGTCATTTCTTTACCACTTCACCCACCCACCAAAATATGTGAAATCTGACCATTGGTTTTAAACTATTCACTAGCCTAAAACTTACCTAGGCATGTTAAGAGTTCCCCTCATGTACGGATTCACATCTCTTGGGAGATGATTGCTTGCAACCCAGCTCTGCATCTTCTTTCACTTTTAAAGACTGAGCCTTTTAAAGACTGTGTCAATTGTCATCTAAAAGTAGCCAAACCAAAAAGACCACTTCATAAAATCACTGGTTGTAGCATCATGGGACTTATTCTGCGTTAGCCTCATAATTTAGTATAAATATGCCCAGAAGACTAAAAAGCATAGCAGATGAATGTCCTGGTGTTTCTCATCAATTTCAATTAGTTCTTCAAAGGACGCAGTCTCCTTCAGCATTTGTGTAGTTTGTGTAACTCTTTAATAGTTGTTCTTATCAAGAAATTTTCCTTATTTTGATGAAGGAATTAGGAGATAAGCAGTGTGAATCTTCAGAAGTGACCACATAAACAAAACCTGAACATATGGACGTATCACTGGTGGACTAATAAATGCACCAATATGTTCTAATCAGCCCTCTTCACCTGTATAAATGCTCTCAGTGGTTTTCATTATAAATTTATTAATGTTGCCATGTGTTGTGGACAACATCATCTCTAAGAGTAAACTGAAGTGCCTTTTTGTGTCAGCACTTTGTTTCCTCTGGCAAAGGTAGGACTCCCAACTTGAAGATGAATATTACTTGCCTGAGTCTTGGTACTTGGATTGTTGTGCTAGATTGAATTTATCATCCCAGATAAAGGAGGTTCTTGCAAATTCCTTTTTAAATGGGCTGTTGTCCAGTGATGTTGGCACACACTGCTAAAAATTTTCTGGATTATTTCATTAGTGCTTAATACTGTTTCTCAAGTTGGAGCTAACACACATCGTTTATCAGTCATCGTGGCTTGCAGTAAAAGCTATACATTCTTTTTCTCAATCACACCACTGGAAAGGGTCTTTCTATTCCAAATTTCATTCATTACTGACCCCACTTGGATTTTGTGAAAGTGATAGTCAGTATTGTTGTCAGTATGTTGTTTGGTCTTCTTGGCAGATAGAAGAGGTTCAAATCTGTGTTCTTTTCTGTAATGACCATAGACTTGAAGATGTTTTATTTATTTCCATTTTGTTTTCCCAGGGGCAAGACTCCAGACTAGGGACTGATATTTTTATAGAGGGAAAATGATATATGTAATTTTATTTATTAGATGTCATACAACTTGCTTCTTGTTTGTCTTCCTGCTTTTTTATCAGAAGACTAAAATAATGTTCTGATGATCAACTAAAAAGATATTAAATCTGGTAATAAATTATATTTAGAGTTTAGGGAGTTTTACTTCTGCCTGTAAAGGAAGTGAAATATGCTTTGGGAGTCCTGGGTCAGAAGATGAACGAGTTAGTCTGAGGAGGGTTGTGGATATTCGTGCCTTAAAAGGTCAAAAACCCCGTTGAGAGGGAGAGATATGCTCACTTTTTTGAATATGAGTAGCAGTGTGTCTAAGGGCACGATTCAGTCAAGTAGTATCTAATTTTTCCTTATAATTTCATCTAGACATTTTTTCCTGTTCTTGTTCAAATCATCATCTTAATGATTTTAATTAGTTTTCAGTTAGCCTTAGCCAGAAGGTTATGTGATACACTTAAAAAATGATTTCAAGTAGTTTGTCAGCAGTTTCTGAGCTACATATTTTAGAAAAAATAGCTTGAGATGATAATGAATAGAACATCTTAGATTAATGGTTTGTGGGGAATTCTTGGCTTGAAAGCAAAATGCTTTATGCAACAATGTTGTAATACTACACTGAAACAAGAACTCTCAGTGCAGCAGTCCCTTGTCAGTAGAAAAAATTAATGCACGTAACATTGCTAATTTCAGGCAATATGCTCCAGTGAGTGAGTTGATGTCAATATATAATATTTTGTATAATTTGATGGCAGTCAGGGGAAGCACACTAGTTATGGCATTTGATTTATTTTAATCCGCGTGAGACTGAGGGCATAGCTGTACTTCAGATAGATAAATATTTTGGCTTAATATGTTATTTCACTGTGACAAAAGAAACGTGGTGTGATATTCATGCATGTGTGTGTACGCATTAATCTACACGCTGCATATACATGTTGTGAACATTAATAGTTCTTAGTAAGAGCTAATTTTAGATGAAAAATGATAAATTATATCAAAGACAATAAAAAGTTTCTAAAAGTGTTTCTTACAGTGGACTTTAATCCTTGTTGGGTTGTTACTATAGTAGAGAAATATAAAGTTAGTGCCACTAAAGTAATAGCACTCTAGTACTCTAATTTTCTTGATAAATGTAAGTGTGACCTTTAATGAGTCAATAGTAACCTGAAATTGTGTTAAACAGACCCAAAAATGTGTAATGTTAAACAGACCCAGGCACGTGTATATTTCTGTATATATTTGTATGGATTAAGTGAGAGTTGCTAATACACTGCTCTTCTGTTTCAAGTGTCCTGTGGGTCAGATGAAGTAAATGCTATAAGAAGGAGGAGTAGCTCTTCCCTTTCTCAGCCTCTCTCTTTCATCTTGGCTTTCTGCTCCAAGAGTGTATATTTGTAATAATATTCAAAACTATAATTATGGAAACACTATTATTATTAATGCCATCTTGCATTGTCCTATAGAACAGTTACAGCAGTTTGATATTAATGTGTTTATATAGTATGCGTTTACAATTGCAGCTAAGCGTAAACCCTCTAGCTGTAGTCCAATAAAGATGTCTTCAGAAAAATGTGCCAAACAGTAGATTACTCTTATTGGCAAGGTGTTGGCAGTAGGGTGGAGCAGCCGAAAGGGCGGCCTCTGTGAGAAGAGACCAGGGACTGCCCCATGTTGAGTTCATACAGTTTCAGTTGGCTTCAATGGACCCACCACAGGGCACTGTTGAGCCCTTAGTGACACCGGTGGCAGCCCTGGGACAGCATATTTGAGAACGCATTAAAAAGCAGCAGCTGTGAGAGAGGGGAGTGAGAAAAACCTGAGAGAAACAGCCCTGCAGACACCAAGGTCAGTGAAGGAGCGGAGAGGAGGTGTCCGAAGCGCTAGAGCAGAGATTCACCTGCAGCCCATGGAGAGGAGCATGCTGAAGGAAATTGTCCTCTGCAGTCTATGGAGGATCACACCAAAGCAGATATCCATGCTGCAGCCCATGGAGAACTCCATACTGTAGCAGGATGGACATGCCTTGAAGGAAGAGACAGCCCAGGAAGAGGTCATGCTAGAGCAGGCTCCTGGCAGGAGCCCATGAAGAAGTGGCCCATGAAGAGGAGCCCACGCAGGAGCAGGGTTTTCTGGCAGGACCTGTGGTCTGTTGGGTACCCAGAGTGGAACAGTACATCCCAAAGGACTGTACCCTGTGGAAAGGACTCGTGCTGGAGCAGTTCCTGAAGAACCCACTTGGGAGAGACCCACATTGGAGAAGTTTGTGAAGGATTGTTTCCCATGGGAGGGAACTCGCACTGGAGCATGGAAAAAGTATGAGGAGGAAGGAGCAGAAATGAAATGTTATGAACTGACCATAACTCCTGCTCCCCATTACCACTTTGTGGGGAGGAGGTAGAGTTGGAAATGAAGCAGTGAAGTTGAACCTGGAAAGAAGGTGTTTTTAATTTTGTGTTTGTTTCTCATTATCCTACTCTAATTGGCAATAAATCAAGTTAATTTTCCCCAAGTTGAGCCTGGTTTGCCCATGACAGTAATTGGTGAATGATGTCTCTGTCTTTATCTCAACCCCTGAGATTTTCATCTCACTTTCTGCCCCTCTATTCATGAGAAGGGGGAGTGAGAAAGCGACTGGATAGATGTCTGACAACCAGCCACATCCAATCTACCAGTAGAGACATTCCCAGTCTAATTAATCACTTGGATGAGATTTTATTTTTTATGGCATTTTTGATCAGTGTGGACAGTAGCACCATTCTTCTGATCTTGCTTGTGTCAAATTGATAGTTTTGGCTTTCTTTTAGAAAATAACAAATACAGAATGTAATAATTTATGCCATTTTTTTTGCAGACTTAGTCCCCCTAGGTATCTACAAACCACTTATTTGCATTTGGAATATATTGAAAAGATCCTTTTACAAACCAGCTGCTTGGCCTTTTTTATCTCTTTTTTTTTTCCTTTTCAGTACAGAAGGGTTTTCTCTTGTGTACTGCATCAAATATGAGCTACTTATCTCAATTCTTTGTCTGTTACGTCCTTAATTATCTCATATTAGCATGTGTCGTCATACCAGTTTTGCTTTCTGCTACACCGTGATAGCAGTCATCTTCATCTACTTGGTAAATTTTCAGGGGGAGATCTTTATGCTTTCACAGAATCATGGAATTGTTGGAGCTGGAAGGGACCTTCTAGAGATCATCTAGTCCAACTCCCCTTCCAAAGCAGGATTGCCCAGAGCACATTACTCAGGACTTCATCCAGGCGGGTCTTGAAAATCTCCAGAGAAGGGAACTTCCAGTCCAGTTCCAGTGTTCTGTCACCCTCACACTAAAGAAGTTCTTCCTCGTTTTTGAGTGGAATTTCCTATGTTCCAGCTTCTGTCCATTGCCCCTTGTCCTGTCTCTGGGAACCACTGAAAATAATCCAGCTCCATTCTCCCTCAGACCACCCTTTAGATACATACGAGCATTAATTAGGTTTCCCTTCAGCCTTCTCTTCTCCGGACTAAAGAGTTCCAGCTCTCTCAGCCTTTCAAGCTTTTTCAGCTTCTCTTCATGTTGCTTCACTGTTGGAAGGTGCTCCCTCTAAACATGTGTGGCCGTCTCAGGTTTTCTACAATTTTTCTGGTGATTTTTGTTTATTAAATAAAGAAAGTTGTGCCTAATTCCCTTTGCACTGTTCTGATCAGTACTGTTTCCTTCTCTCATTCATTTGTTCCCTTCTTTTTAATTTTGTGTTTACCCAGCAGTTCTTGTTTAGTACTCCAAGGTCCTGTGATAATGCAAATACGCATAAACAGTCTCCTGGAACTTTTCTTCCTGAATTCTAATCTGGTTTTTGGTCAATCTCCCAGATCTTGATTTCTTTCTCTGCCCTATGCCTTCTCTACTCTCACTCCATAATCTCATTTAAGATCGTGTCCCACCCAATTTATTGTGGCCCGTCAGCATTTTGGCATTGTGGTGTTTCCACAGATTACTCTGGCACTTTACATTAAAACTCAAAACTATTTGCTTATTCTGAGCTGTTTATGGGAAGGAATGTGGGCTGAGTGTGAGAGACAGCAGTAGCGAAGCCCATCTGACTCCTGGCACTGTACCCTGGAAAGGAAGAACAGAGAACAAAAGAGGTGTTGGTTGGATTAAAGGGAGATGAGGGGGGGAGGATACAAGCGGAAGAATTAGTAGGTGTGTAAATACGTATATGGACACATACGTGTGTATGTACGGATACCAGTTTACCGATTGTGAACAACTGATGTAAAGACAGCAGTGGAGAAAAGAGAATGCAAGATCAGGACTCTGAAATGGTGAGTTAAGGTAGGATCTGGGGTTGTCTGAGGAATGAGTAGGGTAAGAGTTGAGAAAACTCATATAAGGTAAAAAACCAAACAAACAAAACGCAGAGATGTATATGAATTTGAAATTAAAACAGAATTTTTGAGATATGAGTGCATTGTGTTAGTTTATGTACTACTGCAGCGAGTCTTGTCACTGTGATGCAATTAGAATTTTACAGATTACTGTAAGAAATGAAAATATTGTCAAGAATCTGCTCTATTTGTCATTGCTGGGTATGTCCGTGTACTTTGTTACATAATACTGTGTTCTGTTCTGTAAAATCTTTCCACAATGTTTCATAGTTCCAGTTGGTTTCTAAAGGACAGTAGCACCATTTTTCTTCGATGCAGTGTCTGGTTTGATATCACTGAAGGGGTGTCACTGCATTTGCAATGAGTCACTATTTTAGAATAGTTCAAACCCAATTATAAATCAAATCTTCACAGACTGCCATTCAGTGCATTGAAAGGATGCACTGAAGTTCTCAGCAATGAAGATTTCTGTGTTTAATGCAGCACTGGTCAAAGCCAGGATGAAGATTTTGTGTTATTTGACAATATATGATTTTCATGACTATATGTCATTTTTTGAATGGCCTACTATGGTTACTTGTGTCCTGATTATGTAGTATTGCTTAATGTTTTTCAATGTCTACGTAGCGTCTGCAGAAAATGCATATAATGCTTTATTAATTGTTGTTTACAATGGCCTTTTGATACTTAATTAGCAGACATGCATAGCTAGCAGATATTCCATAAACCAAGATAATGATTTAGAGGAGTGTTGAATATTATAGAATGTGAAGTAGTGGTGTGAAAACTGTATATTGTTGTTTAATCGTGTGTAGAGGAGTTGTGATCCATTTCAAAAAGACAAAGTGATCAGTTGGCAAGTCTGTATGAAAGCCAACTGCAATGTCTTACCATGTAAAGTTATAGTGCTTTGACTTTCTGTTGTGATGAGTATATTGTCATTAAGTATATTTTAGCACCGTATTGTGTTTGTGTCCTGTGTCAGCAGGGATCCTTTTCTTCTGTTTACATTCATAGCAAACATTAAATACGTTTCTTATTCAGACCTGTTTCTCCCAGGTTGCTTTAAATAGCTGAATTTTTTAAATTCATCTGAATGCTATCCAGAGACAATGTAAAGTACTATCAAGGTGTGGGAGTTGCACCTGGTTCACTGTGTTCAAGTTGGACTTTTTTCATAGAATTTTCTAGAGCTGGAACACAAGCACGTTTAGTGTTTTGTTGCACATCCAGGAAATAGTTGCAGGCATTAAGGACGTGCCTCTCTTGGAAGCAACTTGTGTTGACACATTCAGGATGGTTTCTAATTAACTGCGTAAGCTAATGTCAGTTGCTGCTAATACGAAGCAACATGGAGGTCAGCCCAATCAAACCACCTGAGTATGGACCCAGCTGGCTGTGTGCTGCCATGGCTACAGTGCAAGCCCTAAAGGGATTAGCTGCTTTAAAAACATACCTGAAGACTTAGCAAGTAGTGCACAACAACTGAAATAACACCACGAGCTACACCTGAGGTACAGCTTGTGGTAGCTTAACAGGAATCTTACAGTCATTTTTCTAACGTCTGACCTGACATACTGATTTCAGCACCTGGCACAAGCACTGAGTTTATTACAAATATTGAGCATCCAGTATTCTCGCAAAGGGAAGTAAAAGGTAATTGGCATCAGAATTGCTCATTCTAAATTACTGATGGACATTGTTCCTTGCTGTCTTAATAGGCAACTAGACAAGGTATTTGAATGTATTTTGCCACGCCTAATAGCTTTCAGATAAAATGCTAATAATGTAGTTAATCTTTTGTTGTAGATGTTCTCTACATATGACTTCTATTTTACACTTTCTTCTTCTGTTGTAGAACAAATCATTTTGAATATAAACATTGTGGTTCATGAGGTAATGTCTAATGTGGATGACTGACTTTCAAATTTTTGTTTGAAGCAACAGGCTTTCTTTAGTATTTATAACTGTAATTTACCAAGAGGCCAAGAGAAGGCTAACAGTTGTCCTGCTTTCTTATGCATTTCAGCAGCTCTCTGATGTTTGAGTACAAAATCAGAGAACATGTTGCAACTTGGGATGTTCAGCCTGGAGAAGAGAAGGCTCTGGGGAGACCTTACAATGGCCTTCCAGTCCCTGAAGGGGGCCTGTAGGAGAAATGGGGAGGGACACTTTGTCAGGGAGTGGAGTGTTAGTATGAGGGGTAATGGTTTTAAACTGGAAGAGGGGAAATTTAGATTAGATATCAGGAAGAAATTTTTTACCGTGAGGGTGGTGAGACACTGGAACGTCTTGCCCAGAGAAGCTCTGGATGCCCCATCCCTGGAAATGTTCAAGGCCAGTCTGGATGGGGCTTTGAGCAATCTGGTTTAGTGGGAGGTGTCCCTGCCCATGGCATTGGAACTGGGTGACCTTGAAGGTCCCTTCCAACCCAAACCATTCTATGATTCTGGAAGTGAGTGGGAGATACTGTGTCAGAATCCACCTGTAGTTGTTAAAGATTTGTTAAAGATGTTTGACTGGTAAATGGTGATATGATAAATTATGACTTCTTAAATGTTGAAGAACTCTCTTCCTCCATAGAATTCAGATAAAGGCTATATGAAAGGTATGGGAATTAACTTCTCATTAAACCAGAGTATTCTCAAAGCAACCTGGAAGATTGAGTTGGCTTCTGAGGGTATTTCTGTGTAATGCCACGTAGTGCCACACGGTACTGAGCAAGTCCTCTAGCTAACTCATTTACCTTGCTGTGATTACATACATAACACCTGCCATCATATATGCTGAGAACCAGCTAACATAATAAGATAGACACTGGAGCTGGGTTTGAAACAGATTTCTTGACAGCAAAAATGTTTAGGATCACAAAGTTTTATTATTACACATTGTACACCCAGTCTTCCCTCCCATCATCCATCCGTAGTGCCAGACACTGTCCTGCATCAGAATTTTGTTTCTGCTAAAAACCCGCTAAATTATCAGTACACTGAATAACTGGGCTTTGTGTGTTTGGGTTATTTCCTCCTCTCTGGAGTGTTCATGAGGAGTTCCTTTACATGAAGTAGGAGAATCCCAACAGGAGGGAGGGAGGGAAAGTGCTTCATTTTGTAAAGCCAGTAAATAATGATTAAAGTATTTTATCAAGGACTTGGGTCAGCTACCTTTGCATTACCTTCTGGTGAACTGGCATTTTTCAACTGGAATATTGGTCTGGAACAGAAAAATTCAGTTACTTCTGATAGCGTCTCTTGGTTCAGAAAAGACCCCACAGAATGTAAATTTTCTTTCCTGGGGATATGCCTGAGACATGTAAATGTACCTCAGGAAACTTTAATCTGGCTAGTTTGTGACCTCGTAGTAACATAAATGAAGTTAGCACGTGCTTGAACTTAGGGTTCCCTAGGGATTCACTCCGTGCTGAAGACTATGTTATTGTATGTTCCCTGCCATGGGAATCTTGCTGAAACCACTGCAGCGGTTTCTGCTCCAGTTTCAATGGACTTGTATTAAGTAGCAATACAGTTTTTGTGCTTGCTTCCCTGGCTATTTTCTTCTACTAGAGGATGAAAATGCTTAGCCAGTTTGAGAAAAGCTGTGACCAGTAAGAAGCCTGTGAGGACAGTGAATAAAAAGTGAGTCTGAAGGTGCTCCTCTAGGAGCAGCGCTCACTGCATTGCAAGATCAGGAGAATAGTCAGAGTATTCCTAAATAAGCTTTTTCTTGTTTAGTAATTAATCTACCGGAAAAAAAAGCCTCTTAATTTCTTCCAGTCTTCAGGGCTTTTCTTTCAGTCTCTTGCTTATCCCATTAGATTTCTTCTCATCCATCTTGCCCTTTAGAAACTAATAAAGTGTGGATCAAAACCTTTCCTTGCATCTACAGGCTTTAAAGTGTGTAATGTGACTGCCTCCATTTCAGGGCCTAAGTCAGTTTTTTCTTGAGTTAGAAGTTTATATTTTAAGACAGTTCTTCTATATAACAAGATCATAGTCACAGACAAAATACCAGTGAGCTGGAGTTGGACACCATCACTCGTCTTCAGGAGCGCAAACATTATGACTCCTCAGGGAATCATTTTCTTGGCATATTATTTTAAGGCTTTTTGCTGAAATTAAAGAGGGAATTCTTGTCTCAATTAGATTTATGGGAGATTTTTTTTTCCATCTCTTCTTACAGACTTAATTTGTTGGCAGACATTGATGACGGATAGTATGTTGTTAGCAGCTTGAGCTGTGACTATAGTAAGAGCGGCCAAAAGGCATTGATTTGAGTGATTTGAGCAGAGGTCATTAAATGCTGCATCAGAAAACTATTTGGCAAATCTGTCATTCGCGAAGTACTTGTTCTTTGGGTTGAATTTGAAATTACTCTGCAGTACAAGACAGTGATAAAGAAAGCTTCTTCCTCATCAGTGTTATAAACCAGGCCTGTATTCCAACCTAAACAATATTTTGATCACAGTTTAAGAAAAATGTAACTTTAGCATCTCCCTTTGTCTTTCTCCTTATATTAGAGAATTATGTGATTTAAATTACTTCATTAACCTTAACCAAGCTTTGTAGGAAATGTACTATGTAATATTTTAAAATCTGATACACAGTAGAAGTGTGCTGTAAAATGTCTAAAATTTTGCAGACTGATATTTCTACACTTAGTATGTGTGCATAAAGAACATTTTTTCAATCTAAGTAATTGGTTCAGCCAAAAGCAGCACATTTAGGAGACTATATATAGCCACCTAAAACTTCCCCTTGCAATCTGGCCTTGGGTATCTCAAGTTGTCTATGTTTTCGGACTTCTGCTCCCAAGTTGAGGACAGTGGTGGCAATACATCAGGTGACAAACGTGGCTGCAGGTTAGTACACGAGCAAAATGGATGGATTGTATTTTGTTTTGTATTTAAGTCCTCTTGTATTTGAAGTATAATGTATCAGATGCAGTCTTAATTCCCTTGTATATGTTTGCAGAACTCAAGAGTCAGAGAAGTAGCAATTAAAAGGCTTTTATGAATTCCATGAGCTGAATTAAAGAGCTCAGTACTTCTGTTCTCAGTGTTAAAGCAATATAGTTATTTCTTTCACCAGCTGAAATAATGCATTGTTCATCTAGAAGTCGCAACATTTCTAATCAACTGCATTTCAATAGCACAAAGGAGAAAAAAAATACTGTCTGGACCTCATTGAAAATTTAATGATGTACACAGCCATTTAATTATGAGAAAACAGGTGCAGGTAATTATCCAAGTCATAATGTTGCAGCAGCTAATAACATCAAATATTTGTGATAATTGCATGCAAGCAATTGATCACAGTTCTGTGCTTCTCACGCAATTTGAAACACACTTTTCAATATGTACATTATCAGAACATGGAAGCTAAGGATGCACTTTTCTCACCAGTAACTTCATATGCTATGATTTTTGCATTACCTTCCAATATGATGTTGTTGTTACTTAAAGTTTTACTATTTCACTTTTCCCTTTAGCTTAGAGGGGAGGAATGTCCTTTTGCCAAATCCTGGTTTCCCCATACTCTTACAGTCTTTACTTTTCCTAGGTGTCAGAGTCAACTCTTGTGTCATTCTGTTTTCTGCTGGAACATGACTGGGCATAAAATTCACATCTTGCAAGGGGAGTGGTCCTATCCCCAAGATGGGAACTGAAGTTGGTCTTTAGCCCTCCTTTTGCACTCAGGCTATTGTAGAAGAGAAATCAACATGAGAAGTCCATCTGTAGAAAAGAAATCGAGACTTGTCAGACACTTCAGAAGGCTCTGGAAGGAAAACAGCAGGTGAAGAGAGGCAGATCCCTGGTCCAGTCTTTTGTATCTGCAGAATTTTGGTGGTTTTCAGTTAATAGGAATCAATGCTAATTACTGTTTGAGTGGCAGGCAGCACTGACCCTGTGGTTCTCACATCTTAGGAAAGGGATCCTACTGCTGTACTGCTAATTAAAAGGGTCATGTTGGTATCTGAAGAAGGAACTGAAAGTGAGGATGAGCTTTCAGAGGCGGATTCTGGTCTCTTTTGTATCCCAAATAGGGAAGGGTGCTTTTCTAGAAACTAGGATGGTACCTGAAGAAAGGGACGTAAAACTTGTTGCATTCCTTGGCATTTCCTTATGTGGTTTCCTTATTAAGCAGCCACGTGTGAAATGAAATGCTTTCAAAAGGTCTAGCATGGGTTGATGAGGGTCCTGTTCTGAGAAGATCAGTAGGATATTGTGCACCTACTTCCCCCCATCTACGAGCTGGTGTCTACGGGGACTGATGAATTCACCAAGCACTGTGCAGGACAAAGTGAAGATACTACCTGAGTGCTGGGAACCTGGTGTATAGCAGCACTAGCAATGATTATGTGCTTGAAACAACAGATCTTCATATTCTGAAGTGGACTTGGTCAGTGGCAGCATCCAAGTTCTCTTCATGAGTGCAGAATGCGCTGTGTGAAGTTTAAGGGAGTGAAAGACCTTGAAATTTTGTAAAGGTATAAGTTTATGTACCATGTATAAAGAGACGTGGTATCTTTCAGCAATGATGTTTGCGTGTTACGTTCCCTGTGGTGTTTTTCTTGACTTGTTTGATTTTAGTGTGAGACTGTTTTGTGATGGCAGATAGTTGTTTGGACAAATGTCAGTTCAGGCGTTGGACTTATCTGCTTACATTTTGCAAATCATGTTAACTAACTGCATGGCAGGTTTTTTTCCCCCTGCTTTTTAGTGTAGTAGTAACAACAATTATATAATTACTAAGAAGTTTATTATTATTACAACATGGAAAAGCTATATTTTGCAAGGGCATATTATAGTGCCTGCTGAATTTAAATTACCTGTGCTAATTGTTGTAGTGTGTGGGGACCTTATCACTCTCTACAACTACCTGAAGGGAGGTCTCTTTGGCCAAGTCATGGGTGATAGGACAAGAGGAAACAGCCTCAAGTTGCACCAGGGGAGGTTCAGATTGGATATTAGGAAAAATTTTTACACTGAAAGGTTTAGTAAGCATTGGAATGGGCTGCCCAGGGTAGTGGTTGAGGTGCCATCCCTGGAGGTATTTAAAAGACAGGTTGACATAGTGCTTAGTGACATCATTTAGTGATGTGGGTTTTTTCATCTGTTAGGTTGATGGTTGGACTAAATGATCTTAAAAGTCCCTTCCAACCTATACAGTTCCATGATACAACCAGTTGTAACTTTAAGTTAGCATGAAGTATTTAAGCAAGTCTTTTTACCTTCTGTGCAAGTCTATAAAGAAGCAAAGTTCATTTACAAAAAGGGGAAAAAAAAACGGGGAAAAAAAAAAGCACCCTTGGAATACCTTGGATATGGTGTGTATTCATGAGCAAAGTCACTCATTCGTATTTCTGCATAAAATCGATGTATATTAGGTGTAGTCATGACAGCTGCACAGCACCAGCAAGATGACAGTATTCATCTAGTGTTACACATCTGTGTCAATTAACTTTGTCTGACTTCCTCTTTAGTTTCCTCATTCTCTTCTCTTCCTCCTCTTCAAGCTGTACACATTGGAAGTGCCTCCAATTCTTACTTGACATTCTTTGGTAGTATTAAGGTTCAGATTAAATGCAGCCTTTTCTATCAGGTTATTTCCCTTTTTAGCTGGTAGAGATCTTTTTCACTAAACAGTAGTGATGTTTTGACTCAACAGCACATGGGTGATAAGAAAATCTTCTCCAAAGTGGATTCTTTTTGGAAATCTGAAATTTGAAATTTTAAGATCCGCTGAAACATATTTAGCAATGCACCTGTTGAGATTATCCAGCCACAAACAGAAAGTTTTGTGGGTTTGCTTCCCATTAATGAATTTGCCTATAAAGTTACAGAAAAGAGCTCCGCTGAGATCTTTTATGTATCCATATTGATGCTGTTCAAGCGGAAATACTATTTTGGAAAAGCTAGTTCTCCACCTGTAATATGGAAATTGATACTGTGGTGATGCTTCAATGACTAGAGTGCTGCTATTTATCTTTTGTGTTTGGCAAATAGAGCCTATCCCTGTGTAAGGGAATATAGAAGATCCTTTGGTATAATCTCAGATTGTCTAGTTTCTTTCAATGTGAATTTTATTCATATGGAGAAGGAAAGTGTTTGAAATTATGTAACCTGAGGCCACTATTTTGTGTGCTAATAGTTGGGCTGCTTTTATGATGAAGCTGTGCGTTTCCTTATTGTTGCCTTTTAAGAGCTTTTCAATACTATTGTAAGGCTAAAGCCTAACAGAAGTCCTAATTTTTGTACTACATCTGTTAAGGGAAAGATCTTTGTAATGAAAACAAAACTTAAGTGCCAAAAGATTTCTTCATTTATTTTACTTTGAGATTCTGGGGTTTGGTTCCTTCTCTGTAGTAGAATCTTTGAATCTTCTCTGAAGATTCTGTTCTTCCTGTTCTACACAGTTCCTGTGCCATAATGCTTCTTGGGACAATATATTTATTTGCAAAAATTTAATTCTCTCTTCAGCTTGCTGTAAGCTCAGTATGTGCATGAGATTCCTGTGGTCAGGAAGTCTTCATAGCACCTCTCTAAAAAATTCTGCCGAATCCTCTAGCCACAGACTTTTTACATTTTGCATCAGCTATTGTGTTTATTACTGAGTGCCATATTTCTCTCTTTACCACCTCTAACTTGAGATGCTTTTTCTAAGCATTATTATTTTTCATGGATTCACTTTCTAACTAAAGCTTTGTTGCTATACTGCATTTTAGCATATCAATGATGTGCAGTGTCTAGGGAAGTACAGACTGTCAAATTCCCTAAAGGATGCTGGGATAACCTTTTTTACTTAATAGTTGCCTGAGCTTTGCTTTGCCTATTAAAATGTGTTCCTTCATGTTTTCCTTATTTAAAGAAAATTTGATGGAACATTTGAAGATAGGTCTAAAAAAGCACACACATTAATATTTATAGCTGCATGTATTCCAACTCCAGAAGGCCTGCCTAGCAATTGGATATAACCGTGTTGATGATTTTCAGTACATCTGCTGAGCCACAGGATATTCTGAGCAAGGTGGTTGCCTTTACTTTGAAACAAACACATGAAGAGATTCGGTTTCACTTGGCTTCCACAAACCCTGATGCATTGCTTATATTCAATATAAATGATATTACAGTCTGCTTTTTTCAAGGCGTTCTTCAGAACTTAATATGAAACTTCATAACAAGTGCTTCCACCCGTGTCAAGGTTAAATTGTGAAAAAGCATGTTTTTAGAAACCGATACCATTTTCTGCAAATTTGAAGTTGCTAATTAAGTGCAAATAGCAGCAGGTAACACCAGGTTTTGCCCTCATCTGATATTCTTTGTCTACAATTCTAAAGTTTGTTATACAAGACATGTTAATTATAGCACAGTAATTAAAAATATAATTACTGTTTTTCTTTGTTCAGTACATTCTTTGTTATGGGATCAAAAAGCATTTTGCTGCAGATAGATACACGTTCTTTTAAAAGAACCAAATGTCATTGTTAGAAATTAAATTTTAAAGTAAATTTTGAAGCATCTTTTTAGAAGAGGGAAATCTTATTATAATAAGACAAAACTTCCTGACAGAAGTTGTGAGGACAGCATACTTAGATCTCAAACATTTTCATTTTTAGTAATGCATTGTATTCATCTAGGGGCTGAAGCTGAAATACAAGTTATCCTGTTCATCACTGCCATTGACTTCACCTGGACCTCATTTTCTTATGCTGGGCTAGATATACACAAGCGTTCACAACTAAAGTTGTGATGGACTGTATTTTGTGAGTGTAAGTTGCTTGTAATTCAAAATAATGATAAAATTTTATGAAGAGAACAAGGTAAAATATTTTTTGTGTAATTTTTTTTCTCTCCCGCTCTCTTACTCCTCATCCCTTTGCCTTCACATCCTTTTTCAGTAATAACAAACAGAGAGTATAGTTATTTTACCTTAATTTGGAGGACTATATTTCTAACTCTGTTACCCTGAGGAAACATAAGTGTAGCTTGACTTTGCGGTTCCAAAAGCTTTGTCCAGATCCTTAAAATGTTTTTACTCTGAGAATTGGATGGGAGTGTACTTCTTAATTTTATTGAAGTTCCTTTGGGAGAAGAGAAGGGGTTTTTTTTTTGCTTTTTGTTTCTTTACAAGGAACACACTACGTGTCTTCATGCACTCAGACAAAAGCACTTTCCAAATATATGTATTATTTCTGGTCAATAAGAGTGAAATATTAGGTTTCTTTAAAAAACAACAAAATAAATCAAACCCCAGTAAACCCAAACCATTTCAGTCTTTGAAACAAAAACCATAGTTTAATACAAACAAGTGTATAATGAAGTAGCACAATATTTAAATATTGAGGTGTTAAATATAGAACAGATACTAATGTTACAACATAAATTACTAAAGGAAAAAATTAAAGGCAATAAAGCTGTGCATGCCATATGGTTGCATAGTGTTGTAGTGTCACTAAGCTGAAAGTGTTAGCTTCTCTGCCTCTCTAAAACATCTTTTTTATTTTTATTTTTTTTTTAAAAAAAGACTAACATCAAGTCTGGACTGTCTCAAGCTGGCCTACTTTAGGGTTCATTGCTGTCTCCAGAGGACTTCCTTTTACCACAGGCAAGATGCTGGCAGCTGGAATAGGCTGACATCAGATCCAACCTGATATTGCCACAGTTGAGGTCCCTGCAGTTCCCCCCTGTGTCTTTTGCTGTAATTAGCCGCATCGTATTGTCAAAAGACACTTGGTTGTTTAAGGATGCAGGAAACTTTTAAATGACCAAATTGGCAAGATGCATTCAGGAGGCTTGTAGAGTTAGATTGGCTGAGGGGAAGAACAAACACTAGAGATTCATCTGGAAAGGGTTGCTTGGAAAAACAAAGCCCTAAAAAATGTATGTACTTATTTTATGGTCTCATGGTAGGTACTGCATTGGTTTTCTTGGTGTCAGCCAAACTCCTTAATTTTCTCTTTAACTGAGCATTCTGTCTCCACAATTGGCCTCGAAGTCTAGTTCAAGACACCATCCAATTAGTAAATGTTGTTCTGTTTTATCTTGTCATGGGAGTTAGAAGAATCTGTGCTAGATAAGCAGACAAAAATTTTATTGTGGTCTGAGTGGGGCAAGTCAATAATTCTTGTTCAGTGGTCAGTAGAATTGATAGCTGCTGGAACAGATTTCAGAGGGGAAGAGACGTTTCAAAAATGAAACATCCAGAACGATGTTGGAAGACTGTGCTAACATTCATTCAAGTCTAATGTGTTTTAAAATTCCCAGAACAGATCTTTTTGGTAAATTCCATCATTTTCTTTTTCTTAAAAGCAATTTAAAGTTGAAGTAAGGTCTTCCTGTGTTCTGTTAAATGAGCCTTCCTAATCCTGAAACACCTTTCTTTAGCATTTTGAAATTGAGTGGAATAGCTTCTGTTCTTAGAAGCCTTTCAAGATCGTGCTATGATTTCAACTCTTATTTTCCTGTACCATGAGGTCATCCTTAGAAAGAAATGTAATGGGTCACATGACTGCTATTTTCTGTTTTGGAGATAGAACATACCTGTTCATCCTAGTCAGTTTTCTTGATCTATCATTAGCATGAGATCTAGGAGGGCCATAGTGAGTTTACTTTAGGGTACATAAAGAATGAGTGTGTGTCAGTGTAGGGATAGATTTCTTGCATCAATTTTCTCAATCAAATCCATGGAGGGGTGCCTATCTAGATGTTATATTACAAACATTTAAAATGTGATAGAAGTGTTTAACTTTGCTGCAACTGCTTTTGCAGAAGACCTCAAACAATACCTCTTTGGAAAGTGCTATCTCTTGTAACAAATGCGGTATTTCAAATGTTGGTATTGCTTAGGACTTCATTTCTTACTGAGGTTTGTACAATTGGAGGGGAAGTATATATATTATTATTTCCTGTGGATGAGCTGAGGTTAAATCTAGTTATCAGTCAATAGTTTCACATCTGGACTTGGTAATTTCATGAACACCTTCCTTTCACCATTAGGGAGCAGCAAGGGCTGGCTGCTTCTTAGGGGAAGGGGGCTTGGGAGCCAAGGGTGATCCTAGCACTGGCTGTGCCCTCACAGACTGGGTGCAGTCCCACAGCATCTAAACACACCTGGCAGAGCAATGTCCTGGGATCCAAGGAAAGGTCCAGGGTCCAACTAGGGTCCTCGGGCAGGAGCCAAAGGAGAAAGGGGCCAGAGATGGAGCTGGAGGTGGGTACTCCTCCAGCATCACTGGGACTGGTGGCCCAGGGCTGGGCTGAAATGGGGCTGCAGGGGCAGCATGGCAGCTGGGACAGCATGGCCTGACATCACCTCCTCCCATATCCCCAGAAGTAAAACACCCAAAAGAACAGAGAAACCAGAAAATCAGTTGTGTCCTTGATTTGGTTTGTCATCCAGCCTCATAGAATGGAAAGAGAAAGGCCCAGTTGAGATGTATGGACCACTGTCAGTAGCAGGTGCTGGTCTGTAGTGGCTTAAAGAGCAATTTTGGCTACAGAGGTAGACCTAGACATGATTCCTGGCCTAGCTTCTGCATGTCTAACCAACACTTTACAACTAACAGATGGTGTATCAAAAATAGCTGAAACAATTCTTTGCATGTTTCAAAAACATTTGCATTTGACTATAACAAAATTTCATGTTATACTTAAAGAAACTAGAGGTTATTGAATGTTATGCATTTCCTGAGAAAAGACCTTTTCTTCTGTCTGTCAGCGTGATCATTTTTCCTGTTTGTTTAGCAAAACTGGAAAACAGTTTATTCCTATTTTAATTAAAACAGGGGCGGAAGCCCAGAAGAAGGTTTTCTGTGTTTCCTGTGAGTCAACTAATAAAAGTGTATTCCCTTATCACCAGTTGGTGACCTCCATATTGTCCTATGCTTGCTAATGCTGAATATTCCTTATTGTTGTATAATAAGCAGTCTTTCTGCTTCTGGCTTCATGTAATAATAATACTGAAATGGTGGGACACATATAAACAGCTCAAATGGGCTTGTCATCCACGTAGACAACATCTATTGATCTGCCCTTGACCACCAGTCAGTCACCATGGCAGTATCATAAAAGGCCACCAAATTTGTCAGCCATGATTTGCCCTTGGTGAAGCTATGTTGGCTGTCTCAAATCATCTCCTTATTTTCCACATGCCTTAGCTCTGTGGAAGGAGGATCTGCTCCATAATCTTGCCAGGCACAGAGGTGAGACTGACTGGCCTATAGTTCCTGGGATGTTCTTTTTTTCCTTTTTGGAATATTTGGGTTATGTTCCCCTTTTTCCAGTCTGTGGGAACTTTGCCAGTCTGCCACGATTTCTCAAATATGATGGAAAGTGGCTTAGCAACTTCATCCGCCAATGACACAGCATGGCCCTCTTTATATGGCAGTTATAAAATTTAGGCTCTTATTTATCCAAGAATGTCAAATGTTCTTTCAGAAAAGAGAAACACCTAATAACAATCATGAGCCTCCATAATTTACAGACGATCTAATTGACCTATGCAGGTTAAGTGAGTCACTTGAGATAATGAGTCAGTGTCAGAGTGTGAAATAAAGCTAAGAGGTACTTATGTTAGTTCATGATTCCTAACAGAGGGTGACTAGAATGCTTTCCGCTCTGAAACACCAATGCTGACTCAAAGTCTGTAATCCACCTTCAACTCATTTTGAATAGTTGAAATAAAGGTTCAAATAAAAAACAATCTTAATGAAGGAGGCATCAGTAAAATAATGAATGTTTTATAATGGATGTCTGTGTTCAGCACTGGGTATTTACTCTGAAGAAATGCATGAGAAGCAGCACAGGTGTCCCTGCATCAGATGATGATGTTGATTTGGCTTTGAATGTTGTCTGTATTTCTTGCTGCGGTGAGTTCCAGCTCTCAGTTGATTCAGGTGAAGTTTCTCTTTGTATTACTGCAAGGCTGGCAAAAGTCCCTCTTATTCTTTAGGGGAATTTCAGAAAGCCTGAGCTACACCTCTTCAGCCTTTACCTGGAGGCAGAGCATTGTGTCAAGTGCTCCAAATTTGAGAGTTTCTCTCCAGATTCATATTACATTGCGGTCATACATAAACATTAGTATTCTGATATTACTTGCCAACAGTACTAAATGCATTTTTAAAAAAATTTTCCAAGTATTATTAAGTGATGCAGATTCGAAGGGGTGGAGATTTCTTTGGCAATTTAAATTCCTATATTTCCATTTCCAAGTCTTTGATTATAGAGGCTGAGTCACTGTGCAGGTGTACATGGGCACCAGTCATACTTTTCAGTGTCTTCGTTGATGATTTGCAAGATCTGAGAATCTCTTCTTACCCAGGATCAATTTGACCATTTTGAGGCTAATAGCTGCAAAATGTGTGTGTGAATATCCATTGAAGAACAAAGCAGAAGGATAAGAAAAACCACACGAATTACAGAGCTTTTAGTAGACTGTTCAGCGGAATTATTTCCACTGGATTTTCTATTAAAATGCCAACTATTTTTTAAAAATAGTGAATGTTTATATCACTCTAATATCATATTATCTGAGCTTTTGTGACACATCCAACCCTAAAATACTACTTATCTGTGCTACTTAAGTATCAGAGCCATTAATAGTAATTACAGTACTAAATATCCATTCTTCCTTATCCTCAGACAATTAAAATGAAAAGAAAGATGGGGGAGGTTTGAGGATTGCAAGGTTTCTCTTTGGGTTTTAGTAACCTTACTAACCACAGTTGAGTATTGTAAAAAGAAAAAATAGCTAGTCTATAATTGCTGTCCTAGCTGAGACAGATTGAAAATCATAAATAATAGGAGAGTGACTACATGTTTTATGCTAGAAATTTGTAAGGAAAGGTAAACTGTAGGAAAATATGAGTTTGTCTCCCCATGGATATAAGCTAAATATTAGAGAGTTTTATTTATTTCTGGAACTATGTTCTACCTTGAAGTGCAAACATATAAGCATGTGCTATGTTGTTGCAGGGACTAAAATACTTTCTGCGTTTCTTATGCTTGATTAAAAAGTAATTTCCTGGGAATGATTTGTTTGGGCATTTGAGAACCCTTAAGCAACATTTTTACTAGCATCTGAAAATCTTCAGTGTTTTAAGATTTTTTTTTAATGGATTGGACTAGTGTATTACTCTTTAAAAAGAAAAGAAAGAAAAGAAATCTTTATAGATGCCATGAAATAACAGGAATAACTGAAATGTTAGTATTTTGGCTCAACCACTGTTTTTTCATCTGTTAGAAAATAATTTGAGATTTTGAAGGTATGAAAAACTATTTTGATTGTTTAATCCAGGATTCAAATTAGTTAACCTAAAGAATGCTTTTTGTATGTAGTTTAGCACACATAATTGGTGGATAAGTGATGGATGTGAATGCTTTCTATAGCTTTATGATTGTGTCTTTAGATTGAGTATATGCTGCTATTTGCATAGTTTCACTTACTTCTAATTAAATTCAAAGGCTCCATCTATCTTGCAGCAATCTTCCTGGTACCCAGGAGGTCAGGTCAGGACAAACCAGGCAATATAAATGCTTATGTATACAGTCCACCTAGGGTTTTAGAAATTATGGTAGCTGTGTCCCCCATTAACAAAAATTAAGGAATCAGGATTCAAAGCAGAGGAAACAGCAAAATTAATCAGTTAATGTTTTAACAGGACAAAGAAGTTGAGTGCCCTTTCAAACTGATTTGGTTGAAGAGAGGGGGTGTGTTGTTGAAGGGGGTCAGAAGGAAGGTACACAGGGAGATGGTCAGGAGGAAACCAAAAAGATTAATGAGATGGCATCCCTGATGGAGCAAAGAAATTAGGTAGAGTGAGGCAAAACAAGACACTCCAGAAATCTAAAGAATTAGATGCATAAATGGTGGGAATCGTATAGTTTCTGTAGGAGTGAAATAAGCAGCGGTACCTGTTAACAGTCAGAATAACAAAAGAGTGAACTATCTGCATTCAAAAAACCCATCCTTTCATAGGAGTCCTAGCATTTCATAAAAATACATAGTTATCACAGTTTCGAATTCTTAAAAGAATTAGGTTTTATACTATTTTATACTTTCCTAGGCCTTAATTTCCTCCTTTACTTTTTGTTCTGAAGGATTGGAATACAGTAGTTAAAGACTACTGTCGATGAAGTTTACTCGGGGGGTATCAAGAAAGCATTTTTTCTAATCAAATGTAAAGAATTTAAATCAGTATAATTATTTAAGTTAGTTTTGATTCTCATCTTGTTTTGTTTTAAAATACTCTTCTGAGGAAAAACAAGGATTCCGGAGAAAATGGAAGTTCAAGATTATTCTTCACTCCTTGTTTGAGCTAGATTTGCAAAGCCATGCGTTGCTCCTGAAGTAGCCACTGTCAGAATATGTCCCAGAATTTTTGCCTCTGACTTTTGACAAAACACAAAAATTTGCAACACATTCTTCTCATCTGCCAAGCCAGGCTGAAAGTTGAATTATTTCATAATGGCAATATTGCCAGCCCCAACAACTAGAGGAAGTTCTGGATGAAGTTTTTAAAAAAAGGCAGTAAGAGCTTGTCTGCCATTGATATTTTTCAGTCATTGTTTTCACTTTCCCAGTATGACCTCTGTGAATTTTATTACTGAAATACAAGAAAAGGTGGCAGAATATTATAAAAAGATGAGAAGAAGCAGTATATTTGTCAGATTGGACTGATTCATTCTCACTGCCCTCCATTACAATAATGATATCAGCCAATCCACCTACTGAAGTGATAATGAAATAGAAGTAATTAGGATTTAATAAAAATCTCCCTTACATTATTCTTTCAGGAAATTAACTTACATTCTGTTGAAGCTTAGTGAGTTTTACCTCCTATATCATGACAAGCCTTATCAAAATGATGAGCAAAGAGTAGGAATAGCCTAGATACATTTATCGTTTAATTGTTCATCATACAGTGAAGTCTGTTGAGTTACAGTCTGCACAAAAAATCAAGTTTGAGTATTATGAAATGTATGA
>BJBW01002911.1:5641-41920 GCA_004320125.1 Scolopax mira | reverse complement strand
TGAGGAGCTGGAGGTGGAGTTCACATTGCAGAACACGTGAGTAGAGTCCTAAATTATTATATAGAGCTTGTATTCTCTATAAAAGTAGACTGGACAGCTGTTTCATCTGTGATGTGTTGCTTACTGCTTTCAGAGACTGTAGCCTTATCTGGGTGTTTTCATTCAAGTCTGGTAAATTTGATTTTTAGAATACATATTTTTAGATTTTTCGATATCTTAAAACATAATTTTTGCCCTGTTTGACTGCTGTCTCCTGGGCACCAACTTCTCCCTGTTCTCTTTTTGTCATTGAATCAATACACACAGAAGTATGAGGACAATTAAAGTATTCATGAAGTTTTGAGCCTTAGAAGCGGTGCCAAGCTGAAGTGTCTTAGGTACCCACTTCTTGGGGGATATGGCTGTTCAAATCCACAGCATTATAAAATGCTCTCCTGTAAGTTCATCTTTGTAGCTCATCTGGCTACACATAGAGAGCTGTGGTAGACTTGGGTATTGGTTCCAGCAGGGAGAGGAACAAACTACTCTGCATAAAGCAATGAGCAAAGATCACTGTGGGAGGTTGAGGACTGAGGAACCAGGAAAACTGGAGGAGCAGCACTGGTTTGACTTGGTAGGCTTGAAAGGCATTGGTGGAGTTTGACTGTTTAGGGAATGTGTTTGTGTCAGGTAATTTGTGCTGTGGAGAAATCTGTCACAAAATGGAGCGGGAGCGTGGTGCAAGATCCACAGATAATCTAGTCTGTTTCCATAACATGCTTTATGACTCTGAGGGGTCACAAATAACCGAGTAAGTTATTTGAAAGGATTTATACTACCAATTTGATCCATGTCATTGGACTGAAAGTGTTGTTAAAACAGCCTTAGAGATGGGATGGTATTGCTGGACCTTCTCAAGGCATTTGGGGCGCTTCAGGAGGCCTAGCAGGATAATATGTCGGTGGAGACTTTGGATAACATCTTTATTACATTGGTCAATGCTTCTTCTGCCCATCAGTTGAGTTTGGAATAAAGGTATAAGCACATCTGAATTGATTGTGATCTTCATAGGATGTTGAGAGGGTTTTTTTCCCCTCAACATAGAAAAATGTGATATCAGGAGTAATTAATGAAAGGGTTTAATTAATGTGTATTAAAATTGGAGAAAATGGATCACATTACCTGTGATAGATTAAAGAGCCCTGGAAGGTGTGAAAGACAGAAGTAGCTGAGATGGGTCACCAGAACCATGGACCGAATTGACCTCTCCTGTATTGAACAAGCTCATCAGGTTTTGGCATTGCTGGTTGGAAGAAGCGTTGACAAAGATGAGAGAGAATTTTCAGAGGGGGAGAGCCAACAGTAGTGCTACCAAGAAGTAGTGCTAACTGTGCAGGACAGTATTGTGATGGGAACAAGGAGGACATATTTTTGGGGGGATAAATATGGCAGCTTATCTCTGAAATTAATAACTATTCCCACCAGCACATTTTGTCTGATGCTTTATCTGAAGTAGTTTTTTTTTCCTTCTGCGTCTTCGTTCCAGACTTTATCAATCGCAAGATTTACTATGTTAGCCTGTTCTTTCTTTTCAGCATTTCAGATTAATACTATCACATGTGAAATGTAACCCCAGGCCAGGAAAGTTTCCAGGGTCGCACCCACAGTAGTGGCTTTGTTGCTCCTATTTTTATTTGCCTGTTGACCTCATTGCAAAAATGCTATTTTGTGTTACTTTTACCAAAGAACATTGGTAAAACCAAAACATTCCCTCACGATACACTGGTGGGCTGTATGAATTTGTCTCCTGCGTTCGTTCTCCTTATCTTTTACTTAAAATGGAAGAAAATCTTCACTCTGGTAGCTTGGTTTTCACAACTGCAAGACAGATACCCTCTCTAGTTTTGCCTCCCTCTAATGGCACTGCTGCAGTACCTGCAAATGCTCGTCTCTCTGCTGCCCCTGCCTGTGGCAGGCACTGAGAGCCAGATGTTTGATCCCAACAACACAGAGGGGAAGGCATGCTCCTTCCTCCAAGTGCCTTTTCGCCAGCAACTGAGCCAAGGGATTGCAAACGCCTGCCCAGTGTCTCATGGGCCCATAACACGAGCCCAGCTGGCATGACAGCTGCTGCCCTCGAGCAGCAGTGACAGAAAAGGTAAGGGCATAGTACACAGGTTGATGATTTGCCTGCTTTAGTGCTCTTTGTGTTATTTCCTGGTGGTTATCAACAGTAACGTGGGCTTTCTCCCTTGTGTTTCCCCTGGTAGGGTCCAGCGTCAGCATGAACCTCTACGAGTTGCTACAGGGACTGGGTCCCGCTGGTCTCGGTGGCTTCGCTCCCTCAACATCCCCTGGCCCTCTGACTTCTGAAGTCCATTCCTGATACTGAGGGGCCCCAAAGAAACTTCTGCTGAACTAAAAGGTACTTTGAATTTCCAAGGAATTGCCTGAGGGTCCCAGGGTATTTGCTGAGTCTGCTGATGATCTTGGCATGTTTCTGTCTTTCAGATGCCCCAAGTTGAGGAGGTGCATCTCAAATAACTCTTAGAAGAATGAAGGACCTCTCTTACACCACCTTTCGTCTCTGCTCCATTGCCCTTTTCTTTTTTTCAAATGTGAAAGATGTCTAAAAGAAAGCCCACTTGACACACATGAATGTAAATAGGTGTACAAAAAGTTGTATAAAAGTTAAATATTAATTATTGAAATATGGCAAAAGCATGATTTTTAGAAAATAAAAGTCTTTTTTTTTCTTTCTGTAGTTCTGCTGTGTTGTTTTGAGAAATTTTCCCCGTATATGTGGGTGAGCAGCAGATCATGCTAGCCATTTGGTTTGGGCAATGCTGGGGAAACTCTCAGGGTAGGCTGAGTTTCCATCCATCAGGGGCCAAATGTACCGTTCGTATTTGAATTTGTGGCAGGAAGTCACAAGGGCCTCAAGGAGCACTTAAGGCAAAAGTTTTAAGTCAAGGAAAACAACAAAGACAGTTATCAGGAAACTCAGAAAAGCAGCTTGCACTGTATGGAAGCTGAATCTGACATGAAAAAAGTCAAATCTTTTAGACGGGTATCAAAAAACCCACATTCTCTGGTGAAACAGAGCATGGTCGCCCACTCTAAATGTGAACTGTGATATGGGAATTCATGTGACTGTCATTTCCCAGGCAATACTGCCCATTTCATTATAATCCTTGATCTAAAAGGGCGGAGAAGGCAGTTTGGTGTGTACCAGGTGTTGGGAAGTGATCTCTGGGCTCAGAGAGACCACCACTGTGTTAGTCACCCCTTCAACAGGTATTTAGTGGGGAAGGATGCTCAGGGTCTCTGTTCTTGGCTTCTGCTGCAGGCTGCAACGTTCTCCCAATTCCCACAGTAAGACTGAAATCTGCATTAGGAAAGGCCATAAATCACAAGCTGTGATGCAGGAGAGGACAGGAGTTGTTCGTATGTGTAACAAGGGCTGTCTAATAGCAGGTTGGTTGTTAGGGAAGTTACCAGCTAGTCCTGAGAAGTGGACAATTATTCAGTGCTCCGCAGCAAAGCAAAATGTTCTCTGCCAATGAGAATAGTAAAAGCTCTTCTGCACCCAGTGCAGCTGTGTTTCTAGCCACAGCTGATCTCCAAAGCTTCACAGAAAAGTGAGTGCCTTTGCTCTTCTTAAAACAAGTGTATAGATCACCAGGTTAAAAAAAAATAAATTCAAAACATTTAAAACATCTGTCATGCTGTGACCAACAGAAGCCTTGAAACTCAGGATATAAATGTTGGAAGCACAGTGTGGAGAGTAACCAACAAGTGACAGCACCTGGGCCTCCCCACAGGAGTGCTGGCAGAGGTGACACTCCAAGAGGGACATCTCAGTCATTGGTGCTTAATGCCTGTGTTGTCCTGGTTCTTCCCAGGAGCCTTCCACACTGTTCTGTCCAACAATGCAGGTTCTTCCTCTCTGTTTGAAGGTCATACCTTGAACTCCTAATTAACAGTCTAACTTTATTCTTTGCTAATACCAATACCTCAAATAATGGTACACTCTACTGGATATTTACTTCTATAGAAAGACATCTTTTCCTATCTTTCCACCTTCTTTTTACCAGGCTATTCAGACTGACATCTTCTAATATCCACCATACTCTTTCTCTGCTTTCCTCAATTTTTTTGTAATGAAGCATTTAAGGATAGTGACACCACTTGTCATGTAATGTTACAACCAAAATGTTGACCAAAAAATAGCAATTGAGTGCAAAAGTTTGAGTCTGAAACAAAACTTACGTAGTACTTAACTGCATTTCCCTGCATGCAGGTAGAAACGCAAAGTGGTTTTTGCCCATTCCTGACAAATGATTTTTTAAAATACCCTTTCAGAAAAAAAGAAAAGAATCTACAAAATTCTTAAGTAAAATTCTTCTTCCAGTGTATAACTGGGTTTTTTTAGGGGAGGCTTGGTGTTATGGTTTGTTTGGATTTTTTTATTTTGTTTTTCCTTCCACTGGAACATTTTTCCTGAATGTTCTGTATTGATTTTAGCCAATTCATATTTTCTCTTAACAATTGAGATAAACCTATTCTTAAAATGAATAATAACCATGTCCTTCATCTGATTTTAAAGGAAGTATATTGCTTTATTGGTTTCAGCTGAGATGAAATGTGTATCTCACTTATGTTGCTATGATGTGAGACTACGTGGTGCATAATCCATAACTTGTAAAGTCTGAAACAGCTCGTACCGTCTGCAGCAGGTTGAGGGATTGGTGCTCAATCCTTATAATTGTATGTATGTGTGTATTCCTTTTGGACTAATATGAATTATTGCGATACTGTGACTTTACCTCTGAAATTTAATAAAATATTAAATTATAAGATATCCTTAATGAGATGTTGCCTGATTTTTCTGAGCGAAAAATATTTACGAGTATAAAAATTGGCGCCTGAAGCATATGAACCCACTTTTCCCCTAGATGGATAAGTGGAAACACATCTATAGGTATAGTGATACATTAAAGTCTCTCGTCCATTTTGCAAATCGGTTTATCGAGGCAAGTATAATTTCTTCTGTTATGGTAATTCTTGGAAAATTGTGGAAATCCAGACAAGTGTATTGGTTTTCTGAGTACAAAAACTTGGGTCAAACTGTGTAATGATCTCAACAATCAAGGCGGATGTAACAGCCTCCAACTCTCCTCAAACTCAGTATGTCATGTATCAGAATTCATTACATGGTCACTAAAGTTAAGTATGAAAAATCACAGAAGTAAAAGCCCAGCTTCATATTCTATTATGAGTGGATGGAAAAACTTGCAACTCAGCTTCTCACTTAGAACTATGCTTGATAAAAGTTTTAAACTATTTTTGAGTGAGAATGTTAAAGTCAGAAATGTCAAAGTTGATGGGGGGAAAATGAGTAATGTGTTAGCTTATAGACTTAAATATTTGTCTGAATCGTCTCACCCATGACATGTACTTTCCATTTTATTTTTCAGTTTGGACTATCCTGATGGCATCATTACTAACGGAGTACTAGTGGTAATGTATATTTCTTACAGTCTTTCCTGTGCCTGCATAACAAGTGTTCATATTTTTAACTCTGGAAACTGAGACATGTCCCAAAGCTAGTAGTACCAGCTGCACTGTCCTACTGAGAAAAAAGGGTTTGGTTTTGTCCCTAAGGATCATTGTTTTCCCACCACTCCACTGCAGTGCTACCTTCAGCAAAGGCATGCTGTGAGGCTGCTGTCAACGCGAGTGTGCCACTGATCCTCTTCTATAACCTTGAACTTCCTACCCATTATTCCCACATTACACCCAGAACTAACAGAGGTTAATGAAGAAAAAGATAAAATACTCATAAGAAGAGTCCTGTATTTCAATATGCCTGTTATTTTGAATAGGTCCCTTCTTCTTTACTTAATGTCTCTTCAAGTTCAAGTGGCTTATGAGGTGTTCCTCTTTGCTTTCAAAATCAGAAGAAATGCCATGTCACTATTGCCTTCGTGTTATCTGAAGATACAGTAATAGATAATAATGGTGTTGCTCATTGATCAATGAGAGGGGTTGGTTGAGAACAGCATGAGTCACTTGCAATGACATTTGTGCTTCTCTCAGTTGTCATTTATCCTCTTGCTACAGGCGCGCGAGGTTTCCTGTTTGGAGGTTAGACTGGATACGGGGAAGCTGCCGCAGCAATCCACAAGTGAGGTTATTGCTTCATTAACCTATTGTTTTTGTGTTGTGATTCAGTCGTTATCAAGATGTTGAAAAATTAATAATCTGTTGTGCACATTACTTTAGCTGTTTCACGTAATACTTAGTTTCACCATGCCCCATCTTGCAGAAAGATTGTATCTACCGAAATTCAAGTTAGTCAAGTATTTAGTTTTGAGACAAATCTTAAATTGATGCAAAAACAGAGCCATATACACTAGTATTCAAAACTTGGAAAAAAAATGTTAGTGCTCTTTGATTATTGCATGATCAAAATTAAAATTTGTAACTAAGTTGTACTTTCTTTTTAAAATTACCTCATAATTAAAATGTAAAATTTTATCCTGTATATTTAATTTGGGTTTGAGTATGCACAAAAATTCATATCTAAAAGAGTATTTTTTTTTTGTTTGCCTGAGCAAAAATAATAAAATTGGGCTCTTAGGTTTAAATATAAAATTGTATCAAAGGGGTCTATGCAAAATGCAAATCATGATCAAATCAGGACTTTGCCTGTAAAATGTAGTTGTAATAAGTATAGCAGGACTCCTCACTAGTCTTTAAGTTGATTCAAATAAACAGTGGCTTGTGTAAAAGCTGCTCATGGGGCAAACCCCCAAAAATATTGACTGTTTTGAGAAAATTCACAAATGGAAAACTGACCTTTAAGAAGAAAATTATAGCTATGGCAGAGTTGTGTTGTAGGAAGTTTCAGATTGCAATGTGACACGGGGAGGAAAGGTCATGACCTAAAATTATATACTTCTTGGCCCTGATCTTGTAAGAGAACAGCTTACAATCTCTCTGTAAACATAAAGGCTCTTCCATACAAGAAACACAGTCTGTGGGGTGGCAGGTTGTTTCAGTTTTGGTGGCATGAGGGCACATGTCAAGTAGCCTGTTTGATTTTTGGGTTTGAATCCTTTAATTATTGTTGCAGGCACAACATACAACAAGATACACACACAATGAACCAGAACAGATTGACATCAAATAAATGACTCTTTTATTCAATGTGAATAAACTAAAAGGCCTTTAAACTGACACTCTTTTAAATCTAAATCTTGGTTTTATTTATTCATGGAAAGCTCCTACCAAATAACATGCTACAGTATTTTAGAAGTAGGTGATTTCTGTATATTAATGATTTATATAGATCCACCAAGGTGTTTTATATTCATTTTCAAACTGTTTTGGCCACCCAAAGGCTAATTAATCATTGTGGTATAAGGAAAATCAGACAAAAAGCATGCAGAGTAAGAGCATGTAAGCAGTAAGAATTTTGTGTATTAATTATGTGTGTTTGCTTGGGATAGTTAAAATTCTGTTTCCTGCCTCTATGTTTAGATCTGGAGCTTACGTTTACAGTGAAAGGGTCTCATGAAGGAAGCCAGAAGATTTTGCTGGACTCTGACCCCAACCTTAGGATCATTGTGTTCCACTGTGTTATAAATGAGCAGACGAGGCTGGATATCACATTACCAGAAGATGTACGTTCCCCTTCTGTGCATTATCATTAAATTCTATGAAATTAGAAGAAGAAATTAATGTAGCCAGGGAACTGCACTAGCGTTCTTAGTAGGAGAGGTTCTAGAGATGACAAACCTCTCACGTGTGCCACTTTTTACACTGTTTCAGCTGGCAGATAAAAATGAAACAGCGAACTCTGGGGTCCTTTCTTTCCCTCTGAACTCACTCCCTGTGCAGAAGGAAATAATAGTAGAAGAGGTGAGTGCTGTGAACCTGAAATAAACATTTTCAAAATGTGCTTAATATTATCTTGTTAGAAAGGAAGTTACCAAGTGAACAAAATCACTGTGTAAAACTGTACAGCTAGTTATTGAAAAGTTAAAAAAAAAAAAGAAAAGACTGTCATATTCACTTTTAAGGAAGCAGGTGTTAACAATAATTACAACAATAGGAAAATCATTGCAAACCTGTATCCCAAAATTAGAATTAAGTGGTTTCAAGGAACAAAAATGAGCATCATAAGTACACGCATTCCAAAATGTCTGTTTGGATATTGGGGTAATTCCAGAATGGCCAGTTTTAAAAAATGCAATCCAGAATACTAGCTCAATTCAGATCTTATATTGATATTGAGAGTAATGTATATCTTTTGTATATCAATTATTTTTTTTTTAAATAATGTAACTTGTCTTGTTCTTGTTGCTGCTTCTAAGTGTGTACGTGGTGTAACACGCAAATTCGTGGTACACTAATTGTCCCAAACAGACAGGCTTGTTAGATAAGAGAGAATTTGATTCCAGAGCAGGGAGTGAGGCTTTGGTTAATTGTACCAAAATAATATCCTTAGACAATATGAATTCTTATTTCAGAACCTCCTGTCTTACTGTATGAGCCTTGCATGAGCTTGAAGTAAAGAAATGTTTTAAGATTTGGTGGTAATTAGCTTTGTTTTCTGGATTTCTAGGATCATTCCTTTCACTTGTGCTTGACAGCAAGAAAATGGTAAGATAGTGTCTTTTTGTCCTACAATCCAGGATTACTGTAAACTAGTTATCTAGGTCTTTTTCTGTGATAGGTGAAGAGATGAACACGTGCCACGTGAGTGCTCTGTCCTGCACTCGCGTGGTGCCGGAGGTAAGCACGAGTCTGCTGCAGTTACAGGATCATGCAGAAAAATGAGAGTTTGAGCCTTGGTACGTTTCTTCAGAGAAAACTAGCCTATTTTGTGACTACTGTTCTTAGACACGAGTGAAAATCACAGTTCTCAGATATCAACTTTGATGCTCGTTTATGCCAATAGTCAGATCTGCACCGTGAGTGAAATAAACCCTGTTCCTCTTTGACTTTGCCAAGTCACTGAAAAAAATATGGAGCAGCCCGGCTTCTGCCTCTTCTCCTGCTTCACCAAACGTGATGGGAGCTGAGAGCTGACCGGCTGCACCTCTGCCAGCCCCCTCGCAGGGACAGGACTGCACCAGAGACAGCTGACATGAAAGGCAATGAGGTTTTATGATAGTAAGGATGCTGTGAGCCATATGAAGTTTTCATATCCATTGGGTGATATACAGAAGGGGAAGCAAGGTGGACTTTCAAAACATGGGAGCAGTTTGTGTAGGTGAAATTCAGAGGGTAGGAAGGAGGTCTACCTGCTCAGTCTCTGCCCATAACAAACTATATTGAAATGTAAATCTAACAGATATAGATTTATAGAGAGAGCAAGAGAAATGTTAATCTACTGCTAAAAGAGTTGCTTGTTTTTATAAGGTCGATCAATTTGCCTCACTCTGTTTGCAAAATTTGCTGACAACAGAGATTACTAACATCAACTATTGAAACTTTCATGTTTGTGAAATATTGGTAAAAGTATTCTAATATGTTCATATTAGAGCTTGCAGCCACCAGAGGGTGATGTGAACCAGAAGATTTGGTCAATATGCATGCTCTTCTTGGTAGCAAGTGTATTTGTGTTGGAGGCACAAAACATTAGCTACCATCTGATCAGTTTTGTACCTTTTTTTACCTGCATATTTTTTGGCTTGTGCTTCACATCTCTCAAGGGAGAAAATTCAATGTGTTTGCCCATGTGGAAAAAAATGATGGCTATTCTTATATATTTGCAGGATGAAGCTTGCAAATGCTTATCTAGAAATCTGTTCAGCACATGGGTGAAAGGCTGGATTTCACAGGACAGAGGCTGAGCAGAGGGTGGTGCTGCAGGACTTACTCAGCAGTTCAAGCTCCTTCACACGGCTCATTTAGGACCTTTACTTTAAATATTCTTAGTGGGCTGTCAAAACCTGAGAATGGGTGACATCACTTTTCCAGGATGTCATGGTGACAAAAAAGAATGGATAAAAAAACCCCCCTACTCCTAAAATTACCCCTTTGGATGATCTTTCCCTGGCTTGTATGTCTTGTCTTTGTGTCTATGCTCACAAGTCTAAAGCACCTTGGAAACTCCTCTTTATCCTCACTATTACTCCTTGCTGTCGATAGAAATGTTCTTTTTTCTTCTGTTTCTTGATCAATATGCAGACTTGGAAATAGCTTGTTTTACAGATGATGTGTGGAGTTTTCTGACTACCTGCCCTACAGGTCTTGAAATCAACTATAAATTACACGTACGTTGATTTGTCCCATTGTCTGTTGCAGCTCAGGAAACCTGGATGTGCGTTTGGGGTTTAACCTGTGCAGGGAAGAGCAGGAATTCATGCGGAAAAGGAAGAAATATGTTGCTGCTGCTCTGAAGAAGATTCTTCATTTGGAGGAGGATCTGAAAGAGCATGAGGCAAGCCAATCCAGTCGCTGGTAGCAACTCCTCTCTGGGAATGGGGGCCTGGCTCACAAATTGAACCCCCAAATAAAAACCCATGTTTGTTTAATCCTGCTGTTCTGGGGTAGGCCTGGCCACCCAGGGCAAGAGATGAACAAGAGAAATAGCTGGCTCATACAGTAGAGCAGGGAAGGTGGGCTAATGCTGTTATAGCCCCCAAAACTTCTCAACAGCTCTTCAATTTAACCCATTCCTGTTTATTCTTGGTATTGCTCATGGGTCTCAAGAGGAAAATTTACAGTGGGTAGACATGGAGCTGCTGGGAGATGCTGCCAGGGAAACAAAGATTTTGAGGGGAGGAAGCAAAAATTTTCACGCAGACATCTGAATAAAAATAATTTGGGTGGTTTCTGCAGAAGAAAAGGTCTATTGTTGGGAAACCTGACTACTAGAATAAAATGATCAATCTGGAAAAGAAGAGTTAATCTTATAGCATTGTTGAGTTGCAAAGATGGAATAGAATACCTGATTAAAAGTGCAGCTTTATTACTGTAGCCCCTGCTCGTGCCTCCATAATTTAGTCATAAGTTTTGTAACTGCTTACATCTAGCTGGGTTGTTGACAATCAGAAAAGTACGGGCACAACAGCAAGAATCCTCTTTAGCTGAGAATTACAAGAAACAGTGCTGTGGATAGGGTACAGATTTACAAAAATCATATTTTGGGTAAATATGATTTGGGAATATATTTGGGAAAAATGGAAAGAATATTTTCACATAGCTATCTAAGAGTTTCCTCACACATAGAAAAGTGTTTGAAGTGGTAAGACCAAAGCTGCTTTTTGAACTGGTTTAATTACTCTGGCTCTACTATTCAAGTATTTAATTTCAAAAATTTAATTTCAAAAAAAATTATCTGTTAACTGACTTAAATATTTTTTTTTCTGTTGAAATGTATGATTAGAATTTTAATCATAATTAAAAAGGTTAGAAAAGGTAAACCACAAAATATAACATTTTAAAATTACTCTAATTTTAGTTAAGATTATCAGATTTTTTCCCACTAGCATTTTATAAAATTTCCTAGTTCTTACCACTAGTTTAAGGTAGGAAGAACTTGTCTTTTTTTTTTTTTTTTTTTCTTATTTCATAGAATGGGAGGAATATTTTCTTTCATCTCTATTTATTTGCTTTAGAACAATTGAGGAAATTAGAAGCTAATACTTAAAAGTTATAAGCAGACTTATTCCACAGGGCATGTAGGCATCCACCTGACTCAAGATACTAACGGAAGCAAAGGGTGTATCTCATCAGGAAAAGATTAAGAGAAGAATAGTCTGTCTCTTCAATTACACTTGGACCTTGGATTGGGGGGGGGGGGGAAGCCCTATAGATGATTGTGCTTCAGGACATAAAGTAATTAGTGGCCTGAGGCCAAGAAGGATTCAGCTATTGTGTGGCCTGGCTGATTACAGGGTGCTGTGTGTTCTTCTGGGACACTGGTCATTGTTAGAGCCAGAATCATGGATCCCTAATCTGCTCCAGCATGGTAAATCCTGTGTTTTGTGTGATGGACTCTAATAATACACTTTGAGAAGAATTCCAAGGTGATGAGGTTGATTTCCAATTGTATATTAAGTAAACAGTCTCCCACCCACCCGATCTGAAGATAAAAGCCTTCCCTCTCCCATCAGTCAGGTGGTGGCAACAGAAGCCTTTTGCAACAATCACCTCCTTTTTGCAGGAAGCAGCGTCACCGCTTGTATCGATACCTGTGACCTGTTATCTGATTTCTGCAGGAGGAAGGATTGCTTGTCTCTAACACGTGCATGGCTTTCCCTCCTTCTGCCTCGCTGTGTTGAGCAGGTGCCGGTGGTGGCCATCACGACAACTGGAGGAGGGACGAGGTCGCTGACAGCGATGTACGGCAGCCTGCTGGGTCTCCAGAAACTCAATCTGTTAGACTGCATTTCCTACATCGGTGGTTTATCGGGTACCACATGGTGAGAATGACCCAAACAAGGTTTATGTTTGCACTTTCTTTGCTTAATGCTTGGGCAGCACCGTCAGCTTACCTGTCAGTAAATCAAAAGCATTTCCTTTTTCCCCACAGTTTTCCCCACATTTTCCCCACAATCTGTGTCCACCTAGAGGAAAGAAACAGAACAAAGTGAATAAGAGATCAATTGTCACATTCATCAGCTGCTTTTGTCACCACATTGACATAGTCTATGCCTGATATTTTCATGTAAATGCTCTATTACCTTTTCATATTTTATCAATTATACCTTAGACTGAATGCAACGAATTTGACTTTAGACTGGAAATTGAAGAAAGATGGGAAGAAGAATTTATGCCTGCCACTTGCTGGTTATTCTCACTTCCATTTTGGATTTAGAGTGCATCTCCCTCTGGTAAAAGGTGTATTTGGGGCTAGTGGAATTCATACTGTCACAGACAGTCCAAAAAAGTTTCTGACCTCAGTGAGACTCCAGCTATATTTGTTCATCATAAAGTGCTCTTTTCCCCCATTGGGCACATAGAGATGAGGTCATATTTAAAATAACTTAGGTATTTAATTACATGGGTTCCAGGTAGCACCACTCCTCTACACCTGATTGGAGACAGTTGGGTTTTGTTTTTTGCATTGAATTGTGTGTCAGACCTTTATATAAGTCCAAACCTTAATAGCCAGTTTGTCAAAGTATTTACCAAAATTCTTTTAAGTTCTCTGTATGTATGCGGAGATCTGAATGTACTTGTCTTGGTTTCAAGGAGACAAGTAAAAATGGTCATACTAGGACATGCCAAAGACCCAAGAACTGCCCAGTTCTCTCAGTGGTAGAAGCCAGTAGCAGACACTGGCAAGAAATATGAGACTAGAGCAAACTAGTAGTGACTGCTCCCTGCTTCCCACCCTCCAAGAAATGGATTTTCTGAGGACTTTTGGAGTCTTTGTATTTAATAGCCTTGGGCAGATTTTTTTTTTTTCCCCTGTGAATGTCTAAGATGGTTTTTTGCACCCACACAAACTTTTATCATCAAAATTTTTGGTTTTTTGAAATTTGTTTGCTTTTGAAATTAGAGTAATTTGTCTGTGTTTAATTTTCAGTTGTGAACTCCATGTGAATTGAGAAACAGGCAAATAGGTTGCACAAAAGTTCTTTGAAGCCAAACCACAACAATAGTTCTCTTTCATTATTTTCTTCTAATATTTCTTCAGGACAATGGCAAACTTATATGAAGATGCTAATTGGTCACAAAAATATCTGGAGGATGCAATCAAGGAAGCTCGCAAGCAAGTAACCAAATCCAAGATATGCTGTTTTTCTTTGGATTGTCTTAAGTACTATTATGAGGACCTGATGGAGAGGACTAAAGAGGGACATAACACTTCTTTCATAGACCTTTGGGGGCTTGTTATTGAATCCATGCTACATGATAAGGTATTAATCCTTTTTTTTCCAGAAACCTGATGAATTTCTATAGCTGTAAAGGAGAAGAAAATAAATCCTGGGATGTCATTCAGTATTACTAATGCAAAGAATTAGTTTAGTGAGTGATTAAATTCTGTATATTCAGATCCATTATTAAAACACTACTCTTGCTTTAAAGTGCAGTTTACATTGAACTGAAGAAGCCATGGCATTGCAGTCAAAGGTGTTGTTTTTTCTTACAGAAAGAAAAATCCTGAGGAAAAAAATATTTTTAAATTTAAAGTAATCACTTGGGACATAAAATATTGTGACTAGAAGAGGCACTTAAAAATTTGAAATAATTTCATTCACTAGTGTAAATGAATATATGCATTTATAAAGTGACTTAGTTATATAGACTGCATATAGAGATGATACAAATAGCACGAAAGACTATTCTGTACTTATGTTATCTAGTTTTAAGAAAGAGTATTAGAAATTTTGGTACCTTAAAAATGGTATAACTTGAGTAGTTTCCTTCTAGTTTATGTTTATACAAGGAAGTTTACAATTGTCATGTGAAATAGAACATATTCTTGCATATGAATATACTTGTAAAATATATTAAAATGTGATAAACTCTGTTCACTAAGACCCAGCCAAGGAAAGTACTTCACCTTTCAGTTAGCCACATATTTTTCCTGTGAACACTTTTTCCCTTGCTGAACTTACATTCAACCTCTCTGCATATCTCAAAATCCCAGAACCCATATAGGAGGTAGCTGCTGCTTATGGGATACTTGCTGAGTTTGGAAAATCTCATGACAGGTATTTCTGAACAAATCCGTGAGCTGAGAATGGGGAGGAGAACCTGGATAAAGTTCATAATTCACACTGTATTATTTCAAGTGTAAGTTGCTTTTCACTTTGTTCCACTAACCTTTTTTAATCAAAACCAGAAAGATGAGCATAGGCTCTCAGACCAACGGCAGACTGTGGATAATGGTCAGAACCCATTGCCCATCTATGTGGCCATCAACCTCAAGTCCAGCTACAGTGCTCAGGCATTCAGAGGTAATGGTTATGATCCAGATTTCTTAATAGCTTTGTAATTTAAGTAATCTGAACTAAGATTAAATGCATCTAATCAACTTTAATAACACGAGAGTTCTTTCATCCTAATAGTAAAAAAACATAATTTCAAATTTCACATAATACAGACTAACACTTAAAAATAAAAAATTCAAACACGTTTACTCTTTAGAATTTGAGTTCTCTATGTTGCCAGAAGCAAAAAGATATTTATACCACAGAAGATGTCAAACTCACAAATTATCCTGGTCAAAAAAACCTTGTAATGAAACCAATTCTTATGATGGTTCCTTGTGGTCTTATTTTCAACAATTAAAGGGAAAACTTTAAATGTCTGGGTCCAGGGGAAGGAAAATCACTATTTTCTCTAGTATTGATTTTCACAGTGTGTGTTTAACGTGAGCAGCTGAGTACACGACACCAGGTGAATGCTAATCTCTCTGTCATTGATCCCCTTAAGGGCACAAGTTATAACTGAGCAATACATGCTTTTGCATAAGATTATCTACACAGAACACTTATGGTTTTATTCACACCAGGACTTTTCTGCTGGAGGTTGATCTATCAAAGGTTGTAAATTCTCTCAGGGCAATAGTACTGCTATAGCTGCTGAACAGCATATTGTGAAACAGGCAGTGTATTTCTCATGGTTTGTTCTTGCTCTCTAATACACTTCTGCTTAGCCACAGTTAACACATTATTGCCTTTTCATGATCTGGCTGCTGTTGCTGTAGAGTGGCTGGAGTTCACTCCTTATGAAGTCAGTCTCCTAAAATACGGAGCGTCTATTCGCGCAGAACATTTTGGAAGTGAATTCTTCATGGGAAGACTAGTGAAGAGGCTCTCAGAGACACGGATCTGCTACATGCAAGGTGACTATTGCCTAGAGGGAAAGGTGGCCTACTGAATAGGCAGTTGGCGTGAGTGAGCATGTGGTGTGTGGTGGACAGCCCTGGGAAGACACCAGCAAACAGGTCGGACAGGTGTGGGTTTGCGTTGGCCAAGGACATACTTGGGAAACATGCCCACAAAGATATCCATCCAGTCGGAAAGGAAGTATCCAAGGGGAAGGACTGAAGGTATGTATCAATTAAAATTCTTCCAACACTACTCCATCAATCTGTTTCTATTCTCTCTTTCACCTAACAGGCATGTGGAGTAGTATATTTTCCATAGATGTGATGTACGTCTGGAATTTGGCTGCTGATTCAGAGGACTTCTGGTGTAGATGGACCAGAGACAGAGTAACAGATATCGGTGAGAGGCTTTTTGGTTTTGTTTTTGTTTTAAGGCACTGGTATATATTGCTTATATTCTGTGCAGAGGTTAGATGCCTCAAGAGATGCTGTCAAATGCAGGGAGAGATATGAGGAAAGCGAAGAGGGATGTCAGCTAAGAAATTTTTCTGCCTGATTTAGAAGAACTGAACTGTACTTCTCTGGCAAAGCTATGCCTTTCTCTAAAGGACATACAGACACAGAAACCATCTCCAGCGGACACGTAAAAGTAATGTCATGTTAAGAACATATCTTAAAATTGTTAAGTTATGGTCCACCTTGGCTGCTAACACTGTCAGAAAGAAAACATCTCTTGCAGAAGGCTGTTTTCTCTACTAAACTGCCCATGGAGAAACCTCACTCTTGCTGTTAATTGCAGAGGGACAGGCCTCCTGACTTAGCTAATGTTTGCAGCTGGGTGATATTCACATGCTTTCTGAAGGCGTCCTGTTCAAAGGCCAATGTTGTCTACACATTTGTTTTGGGATGCAGCTCTCCCCTGCACCACATGCTGCAGTAGAGGTGGGCATCATTCGAGGAAGCCTGGAGTGGGAGGTGGTGCTCACTCCCTGTCAGCTCACTGTCTGCAGGCAGCTGTCACTTAATTCACTGTCTAATGCTGAGTTTTATTTGGTAGCATGGACCTTAAAGGCTTATAACTATGTTGGATTTACTCTTGGAGTGGGGGATGGTGACAAATGTGTTTAAAAGTTAATTTTTTTTTTTAAAAATACCGGTAATTTCAGAAAACTGTCTTAAACTCAACTTCTGTCCTTCTTGCAGCGGAAGAGCCCTTTCTGTCCATGAATCCCTACGAGGTAGACACATGTCTCTTCACTCCCTCAAGCATCCTCTCCTCTGCTCTGCGAGATGTCTTAACAGGACGCCCAACCATTGCACAGTATCCCAATTTTATCAGAGGCTTCCAGATGCATAACAAGTACCTGGAGAGTGAAGGATTTTCCACTTGGAAAGGCACAGTAACTCAGCATGTTTTTTAGAAACATTTTGAGGAGGTTTACGTTTGAGGAACTCATTTAGGACTTCCAATGAGGAAGGAGAGACAAGACTGACATCTTCCTTCCATAAATGGGAGAAATATAAGAGATTTGAATGACATTTCATTTTCGGGGGGGGGGGGGGGGGGGGGGGGGGGGGGGGGGGGGGGGCTGAGGACTGAGGACTAAAATTTAATTCAGTTGCCTGGGGATTGTGTTTCAGTGGACAAAGGTGAGCTCAGCCTGAGGAGGAAGGAGGAATCTCCCCTTTCGGGCCAAAGATGCTTGAGGTGTCCAGAAAAGGAAGTAAGGAAAAAAAAGCTGTAGCAATATACATACTCCTGCAAATTAGTGCTGCTAGTGAGTCAAGGGCAGGCAGGGAAAATAGGGGGCAAAATTCTCCATTCTTCCCTCTTTAATTTTCTGCAGGGGAGTAGTCAATCTTGGCTTTTTTATTTGTTGTAATGAGAAATGTTTGTGTTTCAGACACAGTGATAGACTCCCTCCCAAATAAACTGATGGAAACAGCAGACGATCAGCTCTCCCTGGTTGATACGGGGTTTTTCATCAATACCAGCTACCCACCACTTCTGAGAGCAAAGAGGGAGGTGGATGTCATCTTGCATTTAAATTACAGTGGTGGGTCCCAGACACTGGTAAGAAAAGCCATAATATCTGTGGTCTTTTTCCTTCATGGTCTTTTGGTCTCTAGCACTTATCAGATAAACCAACTAACTTTCCAGGACTCGAATGGGAAGATGATGATTATTGTATGATTTATTATTTAGATGATTGGGTGGCTTATTTCTCAGTAACTAAGAATAATATTAGAAGACAGAGATGGATATAGGCATTTTAAAAATGTCAAAGTCTTCACTGCAGTGGGTCCAAGAGCTTTTGAAGAGCTGACTGAGAAGCGTTCTGGAGCTCTGATGCTGATTTATGTTATCCTTGAACTGAGAAAGTTACAGAAGCAATAGAAAGTCCTGACAATATTTTAACAGATTAAATGGGAAAACCTGTGTCTCTGGGCCTGTTTCTCTCATATCAGTTTTGTCAAAATGTACTGGCTGATGCTGTAATTGATTAATAATGAAAAATAATATAATTAGTGTTGCATACATAATAAGAAAAATATAAAAATAAACACAGGCTTGTAGTAAATATAGCTGCTAAAGTGTTTTTTTTTTTTAATGAGGTCATAAGGTATGTTGATAAATGTATTTGTTAGTTAGGGAGTCATTATCAAACAATTACAAATCATGGAGAGGACAGGAAGATTAGGAAAGTGGTAAATGAAGTCATCAAGACAATGATGCAGAATAATCTCGAGTGATCTGTTCCTTCTCCATTCTTGCATTTTCTTTGCCTTCCTCTGATAAACGTGCTTATAGGGATTATAAAATCAGTCCTCTGGCTTTTGGATCCATTTGCAAGCTCAAAGAAAGTGACTGTTTTCTTGTTTTGCCTAAAGCAATACAGAAAATAATCTGCAAGTTCCGGTGTGGTTATTGCTGTTTCTGTCTGAAATTTATCATCTTCCCAGAGGAAGATTCAAGCCTTAGAGTTTAAAAAAATCCAGGTCTCTGGATCTTTTTTTGAGTTTTGATTCTTTGTATTAATTTTATTTATTTTATTCATTCAACCAGCCTCTGGATCAGATTGCAAAGTACATCTCAGGGCAAGGAATCCCATTTCCCAAAATTGAGATAAGTGAGGAAGACAGGGAAAATCTGAAGGAATGCTATGTGTTTGAAGATGCTGACAGTCCACAAGCTCCAACAGTGCTCTTTTTCCCTCTAGTAAATGACACCTTCAAGAAATATAAAGCTCCTGGTGAGTAATCTGCTAGAGTAAAATCTAGCAATTTTAATAAAAAGTCACTTGCCTGGTGTGTCCTCTCCATTGCATATCTAGTGCCTCACTGTCATCTCTGACCTTCTTTCCACACCAGCATTATTGGTCTCATCACTGACAAAAATAGTTGTTCTGTGTCACTATGTCTGAACTGTGAGAACTCCAGAAGCTTTTCTGATACACTTGAGATGAGAATAGGCACTTACTCCACAGGACTTACTAGAGATAGTATGAAGTTAAAACTCCCAAAATACATACAGCAAGGGTGGCAGGTCCTCCACACAAGATGTTATACTCTACAAGCACGCACTTGTTACACACCACTGCTTAGACCAAAGAGGGAGGCAAAACCTTCTGGGGATTTCAGTGGAAGCCCATTCATCTGGGTTTTGCTCACATATTTAAAAGTAATCTCCCAGATTGAGGATTGAGTGAACATAGCTCTTTGTTTTAAATATGAACTGTGTCCTCTGACTGAGTGCCATCATTTCTCCTGAACTTTCAGTGAGAGGGTTGTTATTTCATCCAGTACAAGAGTATCTTGTTTTCCTTTTGCTTGCATTTTTCTACTTTTGGAAGCAATGACTTTGTTGTCCAACCAGTGGTTTACAAGTGCTGCTGCTGATAATCAGTGTGGTTCTCGTTCCTAGCTGTTTGGGTTTACATCATTTTTGAACCAAGGCTTGATCCAGAGTCTGAAGAATATGGTGCTCCTAGACTACTTCTACATCCCTCTGGCAAATCATATCTTTCCCTCCAAGTCTCCCTTTTCTACCTATAATTACTTAAATGACAGACCTGAGCCACATACTGCAAGAAAACCTTATTGGTGCATCTCCTTGTGGTTTGTTCCTCAGGTGTGGAAAGGACTCCTGAAGAGATGGATGGAGGGAAAGTTGATGTCTCCACTATCCTCTCCCCATTTACGACAAGGGAGGTGTGTTTCAGTGAAGAGAATTTTGACAAACTGGTGAAACTGACCGATTATAATGTCCTGAATAATGAGAAATTGATAATTCGGGCCTTACGCTTGGCAGTGGCACGGAGGAAGCAGCGGAAATATTAGTCACTGCCTGGTAACTTTAACCTTCCATGTGGTGTTTCATGGGTTGTCTGTTATCGGGTGAGATTGAGATGTTTGATGCTTGGCAGTGTTACTTGCAGTAGAAATCACATCATCCTGAGGACATGGCTGGTCTCCACCTTAATTATGTGGTTGTTCCAATGAACAGGTTGGAATTTTCCAGTGGTTTAATCCAAAGCAAATTTCAAAGCAGCAATTTTTTTGTTTAGTTTTGTTACCTTGTTACTTTACCAATTGATATATATGCGCCATATAAATTAACATAGTGTTGTGTAAGATAATAATGAAATATGTAGCACATTAAAATGTGAACCAAACCAGTATGTATATGTTTCTTTCTGTTTGTCAGAACAACAATCACTTGAACTTGAATTTCTCTAGTAAATAGCTAATCTGTTGTGTTTGTCTCACCTTAATTATTATCGCACTGAAGGTTGTCATCTCTGATTTGATTGTCTGTCCACTATGAGTTTTTATCTAACTGTCTTTCTTCACTAATCTTTGAAAATAAGTTTCTTATGTTACTATCACTATTGTAAAAATCTATACAGTTTTCATTATCAATAAAAAAATACCCCTGAATTAGGTCACTTTTGTTTCATGTGGTCAACCAAATCCTCTGAGCTGCTATTCACAGAACTTGTATATTTGGCCTAAGTAGCAGTCATGTTGCCCAGCTTTCCTTACATTTTCTCTTGAGTTGCTGCTGACTGTCTTGTCTCACTCATCTTCACTTGCCTTGAATGTTCCTGAAAGATTATCTTGCAATTTCTCCCAGTGTTTCCTAAGATGGGAAGTGGCTGCCAGCTGTTTGCCTGGAGCATGACAATGCAAGAGGACCTTTTGATCTCTCTTCCAGCTGTATTTTTTTTGCAAATGTTCAACACTTTTCTGCAAATGGTTGTTTTGCAGGTGTTGTCCTGAGGGAGTGGTCTCATGGACAAGGTCTTCTGGGGGAAGGTGGCTGCCAGAGACTCTCTTCTCACAGCCCTGCAAGAGGCAGTTCATAGAAACATAGAATCACATAGGTTGGAAGGGACCTTAAAGATCATCTAGTCCAACCATCAATCTAACTCTGACAAATAAATAAAAAATAGGAAATAAAAATTACTAAACCATATTCCTGAGGACCATGTCTACCCATCTCTTTTGAATGCCTCCAGGGATGGTGTCTCAACCACTTCTTTGAGCAGCCCATTCCAATGCTTGATAACCCTTTCAGTGAAGAAATGTTTCCTAATATCCAACCTGAACCTCCCCTGGCACAACTTGAGGTCATTTCCCCTTGTCTTATCTCCTGTGATGTGGGAGACAAGACCAACTCCTGCCTCTCTACACCCCCCCCTTCAGGTAGTTACAGAGCATGATAAGGTCTCCCCTCAGCCTCTTCTTCTTGAGACTAAACAATCCCGGCTTCCTCAGCCTCTCCTCATAAGACTTACTCTCCAGAGCCTTCACCAGCTTTGTTGCCATTCTCTGGACCTGCTCCAGCACCTGGACACAGTACTTGAGGTGAGGGCTCATCAGTGCTGAGTACAGGGGAACGATCACCTCTCGGGTCCTACTCACCACACTGTTCCTGATACAGGCCAGGATGCTGTTGGCCTTCTTGGCCACCTGGGCACACTGCTGGCTCATGTTCAGCTGGCTGTCCACTACCACTCCGAGGTCCTTTTCTGCCAGGCAGCTCTCCAGCCATTCTTCCCCAAGCCTGTAGAACTGCATGGGGTTGTTGAGACCCAAGTGCAGGACCCGGCACTTGGCCTTATTGAAACTTATCCTGTTGGTTGCAGCCCATCCATCCAGCTTGTCCAGATCCCTCAGCAAAGCCTCTCTGCCCTCCAGCGCGTTGATACTGCCACCCAGCTTGGTGTTATTCACAAACTCAGTCTTTCACAGTAGCAGTCCTGTGCACTGTGGAGATGTGATACATGAAGGGGCTGGTCACAGAAGCTCAGAAAATGCTTGGGATTATCCTCTCTTTTCAATAAAAAAGCTCTTACTGTTGCAATGAACTTCAGACTGAGTCACCAGGGCAGAATTGGTGTTGAGATCAGAGTCTTGATTATGCTCAGAAGTGACAAATTTGTAGGGAGCAAAGTTCTAGGAAATGGATGGGGGAAAAGGATTTCTCTCCTATGGAAAAAACAGCTGGTGATGCATCCTAGAGCAATACTGGGGGTGGAAGGAGAGGAGGGGGCCCTGCTTTTCACCTATGAATATGTTTATTGTTTTCATGCACCTGAAACACTTGAGAGGGCACCAAATAACCCTATTTCCAGGTATAGTATTGCATGTTTAAATCATTTAATCTAAATGATTATTAGCCCTCTTTATCTAACGCAGTTGTAGTTGTGGTTCAGCTCCAGAACTGGAGAATAGCAGCTCATGGGATCTCATTTTTTGCTGGAAATGAAACAGAGCAGGATGAAAGCTGCTTCAGTCTGTTTTATGGGGGAAAATTAACAACAGGATGGGAAAAAGCCAGATAGGTGGGTGACACAGCCTGAACCTGATTAACTCTGCTTTTCTTCAGGGCTAATTAGTCAATCTTCTAACTGTGACTAATTACTGTACTGACATAGCTGTGCTGCATCCCAAGTCAGTGCTGGGGTATCTCTGCATTGTGTCCTGCTCATTGATATGAAACCTGCCTTTCCCTCTCTAAGGGGGTTCCTCCTATTCTCAGATCACTCTGTGGCTCTTTTCTTCAGCTTCACCGATATTTCAATATCTTCTGTTTGAAACAGGGCACCTATAGTGATATTTGTTTGGTTGGTTTTGTTTTGTTTTGTTTTGTTTTTTATTTCCAGATCATTGATAGAAACATTGCAGTAGGCTTAAAACTGAGCTGTTTGCAACCTCTTTAAGAACAATTGAACAATTGCCACTGAGGGACTACTCCCTCCTTTGATTACTGCTTTTTGTGATCTGTTAGGTGCCCATCCTTATTCTGTTTAACACCTGCATGACATTTGTGGCATCTAGTTCTTAAGTTAGAATGTCTTCAAATGCGAAATGTTTTATGAAATTCAAGTTACAGTGTGTCTGTGAAGTTCATGATATCAATGAGTTCTCAACTCATTACAAAGTGAAATGAGATTGTGACCACCTCACATGAGGCTAGCAGTGCTCCACACAGTGAAGTCCTATAAATGTGAGGACATAAAGAATAGGTGAGAACATAAAGAGTAATTAACATTAATTTCACCCTTCCAAATATATCCTCTTTGAGGTTATTCACTTAAGCACCTTAGTTCAGATGCAGCAAGTAGAAAATTGAGAAAATGAGTGAACTTTTAAAGCTTTGCCTTTAGAATGGAAACTCTTATAGTTCCAACAGGTGATTGGGGAATCATTTCTTGCAGTATTTTTCCTGCAATAACTGTTTGTCTGAAAGATGACTCGTTGCCTGAGATGGGACAAATGGAAGTTCACATGGGCATAAAAAAAAATATTATTTTCAATGTGTCTTAAGCAAAGACCAACCTACTTCCTATAGGCAATAAAAAGTTAAAAAAAGTATTTTCTTCAAACAATGGTTTGCTTGGATGTCCTTGGCCAAAGAGGTCCTTGTTGTCCACCCCTGGGCAGCCAGATGGACCCTGTCTGGCACCAGCCATCTCCATACAAGAGGCTTCAGTACCACAGTCTTCCAGTGTGCAAAAGCACTGTGGCCTCCTCAAAAAGTGACAGGGATGCTTAAAAGTATAAAATATTTCCTTGGTGCCCATAGCTGTGAAGGCAAGTCCATTCTGGGTCTCGATGTCCCTCCAACTATAGCTGCAAAGACCATCCTTCTGCAGTGCAGGAGCCTGGGTCTCTGTTCTTGGGTGCAGGTGTGCAGCAGGCACTCACCTCCAGTGCAGTGAAGAGGAGGAGGAGAAGGAAGAGGAGGAGGAGTTGGGGATTGCTCAAGTGATGGTGTGGGGTGAGGCGGCGCTGAGTCAGGCACTAACACACCTGCCTGCCTGCTCCCGGCACCTTAAAGCAGGAGAAACTGCCTGGCTGAGACTTCTCCGTACCCATCAGCTGCCAACCCTTGACACCTGGCTCAGAGGCAGGAAGGACCACGATGGGGCTGTTCTACAGTAAGAGCCAGGTAAGAAAAGGGAAGAGGAGGCTCTGTGATGAGCTTGCGTGGGCAGCCTCTTGGTGGCAGAGGGGACTTTGCTGTGAGAGATGGTGTTCCATCTCCTGTATCTTTAGCTCTGAGATTTCTTCCTCAGCCCCAGGGCTGTGAGCACAAGCGGGGCTTCTCCCTGGGTTTTGTACCTACTTTGTTATTTTGGCCTTCAGAAAGGCAAGGACTTTAATGCTGGAGCAATTTAACTATTTTGAAAATCCCCCCCCAAACAGATCTTTTTGTACCTTGCTATTGTTCTTCATCTCCATCCAATTGGGCTAGACAAAACAAGCTACCGAGGGGAAAAAAAGGCGGTATTAGTGATGTCTATGAGTGCCAGGGGAAAGACAGGAAACTAATATTATGTGAGGTGTTAAAAATAGTTCTCTTAAACATTGTGGGAGTTTTTAGGCATAAGGGAAGGAATAGTGACATGTTGTTATATATTGATCTACGTGTTTGTTGCAGTGATTTCCCTGCTCTGTAGGTAGTGTGCATGAACCATCTCTTATATGCATTGCATAGTTTTTATAGCTTTTCAGCAAACTACATAGTTTTGGTCTTTTTTTTTTCACTTTTGGTGAAACCACTCTTGGTGGTTGTTTTTTGTTGTGTTGTTGTTTGTCATTTTAAGAGTTTTTTTGAGGTTTTTTGGTGGGTTTTGGTGGTTGGTTGTTTGGTGGGTTTTTTTGGGTTTTTTTTTTTTTTTTTTTTTTTACTTTTAGAGCATACAATGTGCAGGTTTTCCTCCTATTCCTTTAAAAAGACAATTATCTAGGGAATAAGATATCACCTTCAGCCCCTATGCTGTTAATTAAGTACCATGTTTCTCTGATCCTTGCTTAGGACAAGAGAGGATGACAAAAATCAAACCAGTTTCTTGGCAGTTTGTTGAATGTCTTTTGATAACCACTTAGGTTTAGGTAGTTTCCCAAGATTTCCATTGATGGTTATCAATTGCTGTGAATTTTGCTTAAAGGAAGATAGAATCAGCTTAATTATTCAGAGAGATGTAGTTACAGAGTTGCTGCTTTCTCTCCCCCCGCCTGAGAAGGTTGGGATAGGTCTCTGGAAGACACTTTTCTGGTCTTCATTGTCTGAGAGACAGCCCTGCTCTACATCAAACATAACAATGGAGTTAAATAGCTATAAACCAGATGATGAGCAGCATCATTACACCATGATATCGTTACTAATTCCTGCCCTGCTAGATTGTCTGCTGTTTGTTGTGAAATATAGAGGATATATACGACATCCTTTGAATTTACACAGACCAAGATGCATGTCAGCTTATTAATAGCACAGTGAAGCTCACTATCATATTCTTTCTTTGTGATTGGGTTGTAAGCGTCAGACACCTCAAGTTGAGGGTTACCACAGATTTTTTCAGAATGGAAAATGGAGGAGGTCAGAGGTTTGGTTTGTGATTGAATGTATGTTTTGGGTCTCTGGCCACACCTGGCTGCAAATCTTCCTGGGAAGAAAGAGAGGACAATGCACAAGGAAGAACCCGAGTTCAGAGATGTTTTGCATGTTTGGAAGTGAAATACTAATTCAGTATTATCTCTGACTGTGCTTCTCTTCTTTCTCTCTGCATGCTCATCCCACACATTTTGTATGCTGTTCAACAGACAGAACCCTCTCCATGCAACTTACTCACCGTAAAAATCATACGTATGAAAAATGCCAGGAAAGCAGACTTGTGTGAGTATCTTTGCTATACCCTTGGAACCTCTACATGTTTGTAAAACTACTTGGAGTTTAGCCAAGTGTCACAAACACTTGAGACTATCTACAGAAGGAGAGAGGGAGATGCATGACTGTGGTATACTGAAGATGAGGTAGCATAGTTAGAAGATATTATATCTTTGCCAGTGTAATGCTGAAGCCTGGCCAGTGGCAGTAGATCAGAAGATATTTGCACAGGATGCATAAAATATTTGACATCTGAATCTGCAAAGAAAGGGTTTTTTATTCCCAGGAAAGTGTGCAATAAGAAGTTTAGGCGGGGCACTTCTTTCTCTGGTTCCTTCTTACACTACCGTCCACCCTGTACATCCTTGGAATATTGCAGAATATTTTATGTGAGCTCAGGACTGCATACTTGACATCTCTCAAAGTTGATTCAGCCATTGGAACAGCCGTGTTTCAAACCTTAGCTCTGGGCTTACACTGTTAGCTTTTTATAGTCTTAATTATTTTTACAAAATGTCCAAGAATGATAGTTACATGAAAATTTATTAATACTTCACAAACTTCTGAACTGTAAAGCACTAGGAAAAAAAACTCTGAATGACAATCACCTCTAATCTGAGGATGTGGTTGGTTGTCTTGCATGTATTCATTTATACAAATAAGATTATCTGAATCCAGAAAATTTCTAGAGGAACTAGACCTAGCTAAATTTGTTCTGTTAAAGCAATGCAATATAAGACATTTGTTTGGACCTTTCCAGAGTGATTGGTTTGAATTCTGCTATAGTTTCTCTAGCTGTATGAAGAAGAGTTTCTCACGTTGATTTTTACTGAAGTAAGATGCTTTGTTGTTGCTGAATGTGTGGGGAAGAAGAGTCTGTATGGACCTTCCCACTGGAGTACTTCTAAAGTGTGGAAAGGAGAACTGAAGCTCAATTATCAGCTGGAGAGAAATCCCTTCCTACAGCTAAAACCTATTTTAAGGTACAAATCTGCTCTCTGAACTGAAAGAAAGAGGTGTGGAGAACTACAGCCCTTGAATATCTCCCCACATAATCATGTTGTGTTAAACCATCTGCATGATAACGAGCTTACCAAACTTCCTCTCTACCTTTTACTCATCTACATCAATGCGGGATTTTTTTTGCCTTGAAACTATTTTTATTCTGAAGGGAGTTTCCTACATTTTGGTGCTATCTTTCCCAATACTACAAAGTTTCTAGGGTAAGGGGCAGGTACCGAAGTGCTCATCCATTTCTGCTTCTCAGTCCAAAGTGTGTCCCACCAGCCTGTGAAGCTGCTTGAAGGAGCAGACTGAATGACAGAGGTGCTTCCAGAGCATGGCACAGGGTCTGGAGCAGCAGTAAAGCCACAACATGGACTTTCCAGGCTGAGGCTGTTCTGTGAAGCATGTTCTGTGGGTGTTGCCTGCAAAAGAGAATGACAGACGTTCACCACCAACATTGCCAAGCCATCACTTGTTTGAAATGGTAGTATCAGTCAAAATATTGAGGGGTAAAAAAAATTTCCACAAACAAACTAAAAACAATACTTGCAAAAGGTGAATGTTTTGCTTGTTGGGGACTTCCATTATGTAGGAAAAGAAAACCATACCAGTCATGGCACTGCATTGCTTACGCTTAATTGTTGAATCTGATTTTGATTGAGAGCTGCTTAATTCCAGTAACATTTGATTTTGCTGAGCGTAAAATTTGCCAGTTGCATTATCAAACGATCTGCTTTTAAAACATTTCAGGATGTAGTTTTCTATACAGCCAGACTGAAGTAACATATTTCAAAACCACACTTTTTATTATATAAAATACATTTCAAATGTTTTAATAAATTAATTTAACCTCTGGTTAAACTCACTGGCAGTGTAAAGGCAAATTGTGTGTTGGTCACTGTACATGACCTTGACTGAGTCTTAATATAAAAAATGTGCCACTTGTACAAAATTTTGCTGTTTTTTATGTAAAACTGGGGCAATATTGTTGAGGTGTTTCAGTCATCTTTACAGTTCCCTAAAGATTAGCTTGACTCAGCCTTAGGAATCTTCACCACCAACAATGTAGACTTCTTTACGTATCATTTTCCTAATACTGATTTTTTTTTTTAAATCTCATTCTTCCCTTTCCCAGCTCTGTTTTTATCACTTTCCTTTTCCTGTAATTTTTTCTAGATAGAACAAGTTGGCAAGTGTCACCTATTTCTCAATCATTTTAGAGATTTTCAACATTTTAAATCAGGTCCTTTTGTCTCCCGTCAGTTGTGCCCATCCTTTTGTTTCTGAAGTGAATCCCATTTTATTTTGTGCTCTCAAGATCACTTCTTGCACTAGGTTTCTGCAGAGGTTTTGGATCACTCATTTTAATACTCATCTAGTGTTTAGAAGGTCTCCTAATCTGGTACCACAGGTTAACTTCATTATTGGTCTATTTGCTCCATTTTCCGTGTAATGGAGATAGGAAAATTAATCCATAACAGTAGACTCTCAAAACCTCACTCGTATCTCCCATGGAACAGATAATGCAAGACCTTTAATGGAAATTCAATTCATAAGATTTTTATTTAAAACAATTTAAATTTTCATTCTGCTTTTTAAACACTGAATTTTTTTAATGCATCGTTGTGATATTCTGTGTAAATGATAACACTAATTTCCATTTGTGTACTGATGCATAGCTGATATCATTGATGCTACCTGTGAATTTAGTGCCTTGCTTGTGTTTTCCACATTCCCCCTTCCCACGTCCCAGTCAGGCTCATTGGGGTTCTTGATATTCCTGGACTTGTAAACACTTGCCAGTTCCCAGGTTTGGGTGTGTTCCCCATCTGCATCCTGACTCCCTTGTGGGGTGAGACTTGGGTGTGCACCAACACCAAACCACCCTCAAAAACAGGGCTTTCTCTACAGAGAATTTCAGTCTCAGCCTCTCTGAATCCTTGGGCAATGACCATAGCTCCAGAACACACAGAAGAGCATGTCCTTTCGCAGTGTGTGGTTCAGCTGAGAAACTCCTCACAGCAGATCATGGATGCCAAAGGTTTATGTGGGTTCCAGGCAGAGACTGGACAAGTTCATAAAAGAGAAATCCCGTGAAATTGTGTGGGCTGAGAGAGCATTAAATGATGCTTGCCCTCTTATGCTCTTCCTTAGACACCCACCACTAAGTTCTCCTCTGACTCTGATGTCCATCCCTAGCAAGACCAAAGATTCTTCCCTGAAAAAGACAAAGGGGCTTAAGAACAAGTTACTGGAGAGAAACAAAATCATTAAGTGGTATTAACAAATTAAGAAAATCCACCCAAATCAGAACGTTAATGGTTAAACAAAATGGTAAACATAGTCAACTGGATGGAGATGCTGAGCTGAGCAATTGTAAGCCATCATATCCTGCTTCCTGAACACATCTAACACCCCTCAGTGGACACTGCCTGTGGGCCCTGGGCTAAATGAACCTTGACTGGTGAAGCATTAAAAATATTTAAAATATTGTTCAGCATTTTCTTAGTAAGGAAATTATATATTTTTAAGCTTTTTTTTCCGTGTGTCTTTTGTTTTAAATTAGGTTTGTTAACTTTGGAAACTTTCAAGGTTTGGATTTATTTTTATATAAGGCTTACATAATTTTGGGTACAGTATTTTATAAAATTAGTAAGTATATTTGATGTTTTTATCAAAAAACCATATTTTATGTCATTGGAGTAGCAGAAGTTCTGCCATGTATGAGATCAATTAATGGAAAGGCCCTTGAGATCCTAATAAGAAATACATCCAGTGAAATATTATAGTTGGAGGAACTAGGGTTCAATGTGGTACTTACTGCAGGAGCCCACAGATTTCCTCCAGTGTTTTGTTTTTGCACTGTTGTTATTGTTTCACTGTTATTTATTACTTACTTCACCGTTTAAGCAGTTGCAATTACATTCCAACAGCCTATTGTTCTAGGTATTCCAGATGCCTGAAAAAGAACCCTAGTGCCTCCCTTGTAACACCTGGAAAATACTTCACAATGCTTGAAATCTCATTATAAAATAAGAGGATGTAGACTGATAAATCCCAACCAGGGAGAAAGCAGTGTAAAAAAAAAAGTAAGGTTATTTAGCAACCTCTCAGCAAAGGGATATTTTAAGAAGGGCTGTAAATGGGACTGATAATACTGTTATAGGGATACTTGTGGGGTCCTTTACCCAGTGTGAAGGGCAGGGTGGGAGAAAGTGTGAAAGCTTTTTGTTGAAGTTTAGCAATTAGAAGATTAATATTGAATGCTCCCTGGAGGCAGGAACTGATCTCCCAGGAGTGAATGAATTCTGATAATCTGACTATGAGGAGCCTTGAGAAGGAAGATGCTTATTTTCACAGAATTAACCCACATTCTTATTTAACAAAGAATATTAAAAGTTCCAATAATCTAAATTGACTAATATTCTGCACTGCAGAAAGCAGTAATCCCTGCCTGTTCCACCCACCCTCAGCCAGATCTCTGCTCAGCTCCGCAGTGTGGGAGGAAGAAGAAAAATGCTTTTCTCAGCTGGTGGTCATAGTTTGTGTTTGTTGATGTGGATGGGTCCAAGTGAGGTGAGAGGTGATACAAGGAGATAATCTGGGCTAACAGTGTGTGAGACCATATTCATGGGTTGTATCCCTTCAGCCCAATAAGAAAAAAACGATACACTAAGAGTCATGGAAAATCTACCCCTTAGAAATAGCCTCAATGTGGGCACTTAAAGGTGGTCCAAGAGGAGGAGGATGGCCAGGTTGCTAATGGGCTGAAGGTTGTGTCTGTTAGCACCCGAAAAGGAGTTAGAATTAAAATTAATTTTTTTTAGTATAGCCCTGTGGGAATTTGAGCTGTCTCTGAGGCAGGTGGGGCTTTAGCTCCAGCCAGAGCAGCTGGTGCCTTGCTCTTGCCTGGGATGCAGCGTGGTGCTGGGGCTACGGTGCTTCTCAGGATGGGTCATGTCACTGCAATGCTTTCTAATGGTGAGGCACAATTAAGATCCAGTCCTGCTGCTATCCTGGAAGATAATTAGAAACTTAGTGTAATAGAAGAGGCCGGGCTGTCATAAATACCTGCTGCCACGCCTGCTTTTTTGGCAGGATATTGCCCCACAGTGATACCGCGGCTGCCACCCCAAGCACGTTTGATGGCTGTGGTTGAGGGGAGGGCCTCAGCAGGTGGCTGCTGTGTGTGTATCACGTGGGAGCCTAATCGCCGTGGTGACTAGGTGGTGGCTAGGCTTTTACGTACCAGGGAAGTGATGATTTGCTGGCACGTGGCTGGTGATGGGATCTGTGTACGTGGAGGGGCCCTTGATACGAGGCAACAGGGCTACCGTGGTGTGACCGACCGGCTGGGTCACGGGATGTGCTGTGGACTTCCCGGCCCCACATCTGCTTGTGTCGGCAGCTGGTTGGGCAGAATATAGGCCTGAGGTATTCCAGATGCCTGAAAAAGAATCCTAGTGCCTCCCTCGTAACATCTGGAAAATACTTCACAAACAAGAGGTAATTAGGTTTCAGAGGACACGTCTGAGGTATGAAAGGCATCATCAAACACATTTTGCAGAGGGGAAGAGGGGAGCATGCTCATTTAGGGTCTGTGGCAGAAGTCCCCCAGAGGAAGTCAGAGATCTAAGTGAGAAGCCAGGGCTCTGCTCTCTGACAAGCCATGATTTATTAGAGGAGTACAACACAATGCAGTAGCAGGTAGTGATCACTTACAGCAAAAAAAAATATAATTAATGGACTTTTGAAAAAATACTTTGTTCTTCACAATAGATGTAGTCAGAGCATGTATTGCTATTTGGGAAACATCAATGAAATAAACTTTGACTCACTCACAGACTTATGGACTTGGGTCCTTCTGGTCCTCCTCCTACTGGGGACAGGAGCTGACAGCAGTCTGGGCTGATAACAATCTGGACTTTTCAAAAGCCAAAAAAGGTTTTCATATGGACATTTCCTGTTTGCACATAGAAGTTTAGGAGCTATAAGGACTGTTAGAAGCTCAAGTGATTCCTATGCATTTTAAGAATGCATAGGATTTTTAGAATTTATGTACCTTGGTACATACCACAACTACCTTCATCAGTCAAAGTTACTCTTTTTTTTCCATTCAGATGAAACTCAAAGACAACTTAAGTCTTGGGGGAGTCAGGGGGGAAAAAAAGGCTGGCTTTGCTAATCCTTCAGTTACATATGGAATGCAATAAAGCACCAAGTAAATTATTCTGTGTGTCCAAAAGTCAGGTCTGCTGGTAAAATTAAGTGGGACAACACGTAAGTTTATTCATATGAAGGTGTGTTTGCTGCACAATGACAGCAATGCTTGAGTAGGTGGTGTTACAAATAGAGGAAATATAATACTAATGATGGGATTGGCAATTTATGGGCAGTATTCCCTCCTGCTATCTTTGCTATTTGTGTAGGTTGCCATCCCTAACTAACAGATTGTGTTCTCTTGGGTGATCATCCCTCGCTTTTGACTGTGGGTTCCCAGTATTCCTAATCTCATGATTCACATTTGCCTTTTATTTCCTAATAATGGTGACAGAACGTATTTGCAGGCAGATTATTCTGACCTCAGAATGAAAGTGCTTGTTGGTGATCTAAGCACTGCAGTCTGCTGATAACCACTGCTTCATACCGGAGCTTTGGCCCTGAACGTCGCTCACCCACCTACAATGGAACTTGGGTGGGAAGGCAGACTTTACAACTGGCCTCTTCATCTGAGAAAGGAAAATAAAAAAACGCTAAAGTTGCCCTCCCTACATCTGGAAACACTGAAATTCACTGGTGAACTTTATGACCTGAGATTGAGACAGCAAAGCAATGCAATCTTATGCAAAGAAGCGATGTCAGCTCGCTCTGCGTGGGGAAGCACAAACAAGCTTTCACCTGCACATCACGAGTTGCCCATACCTTTAACCGCTCAGACTGATGCACAGAGATCCAGGTGGAAATAGTGGCATCCAGCAGTACTTTTTATACAGCTTTACAGGCCAAAGATCTACCTCAGGACAAGCTGCTTCTCAAAGCAAATGTATCAAACTATTCAACATTTCAATGCTTTTTTAAATTTGTGCTCATTTTAATCTGCTCCACAGAAGATTAAATGCAATTCATCTCCAAAATTAATTTTTCTTTTTTTTAAAATTTTTTTTTTCTTTTGATGACAGTCCCCATCACAGCTGCTGCTGTTATTCTGTTCATGTTCCCAACAGGCAGATGAACCATCCATGATGCCCAGCCCGAGGGGACTGCCACGTGTGTGCATGCTCCATCCTCTGGATGGCTTTACAGCACTAAAACCTTTGGAGTCTGATAGAAATAGACAGTTTGGCTGTGGATCTCTTGGAAAAGGAATGCAATGTAACTGCATACTGTGAATGTTTATTTTTTTTCCAGCAATTAAAAGAAGCAGTTCTCAAGAAGAGAAAACTGACAGGCTTTCACAAGAGTAAAGTGAGCTGGTTGTCTAGCGCTGGCTTGATGGTACATTAGCTGGCATCCCAGCTTGTGTTCTCCCTATTGTCCTGTGTACGGAGCCTAAAAATTCACACAGTCCAACACCTCATGGGGTACCTGATCTGTTTCATTGGTCCATTGCTTTCATGCTTTCTCTCTCTTCAACAGTAACCCAGTCTGATTGCTATGTCAGCCTGAGCCTGCCAACAGCTTCAGTGCAGCAGTTTCGCACCAAGACAGTCCAGAACAACAAGAACCCGACATGGAATGAGACTTTCCACTTCACCATTCAGAGCCAGGTTAAGGTAAGAGCATAGAATATCCCCACTTGATATTCTTACCCGTTATCAAGCCTACTATATAACCCTTCCACTCTGTGGGTCTGTCTGAGTTCCCTTATGAAGCGTTCACACTCTCTTACCGTAGCTATTTGGCCTCTGATGGCTGGATAGGAGTGTGTCTGCCTGCATAGTCACTAGAGTTGAGCTATCTGCCCACATAGTCAATAGAGAACAGCTGAAAAAAATTGGTTTTTTCATTCTTGAACTTCTTTCCCCAATTCCTTCAGCTAAAATGAAATATTAGCGGGATGTTGTTGAACCTTATATAATCTTTCTTGTAACTTTTTAAATTTTTTAATCACAGAACATTCTGGAGCTAAAAGTCTGTGATGAAGACAACATAACTCAAGATGACCATCTCCTCACTGTTTTCTTTGATGTCTCCAAAATCCAGCTTGGAGAGAACATTCAGCTGTCTTTCCAGCTGAATCCACAGGTATGGATAAAATTCAAGGACAAAGCTAAGGGGATGTGGTCAGATGAAACTCAGTTTCCCTCTCATGTCCCATGTACAAGCCTTTCTTACTGTCCATTTAGCCACCTGAGTATGCCCACCTGTTTCAGGGGTTGATGTCCAATGATGCTTCTGTAATTACAGCAAATTTTGGGTGCTGCTTCTACAATGTTATTGGACTTGATTGTCTGGTTGCTGTCCTTGATGTCAAAATATCAAGAGCTTTAACCCTATAGTTTTGGATGTGCCTTTGCAGTCAGAGCTGGTGGTTCTGAGCTGTGTGTTGTGTTATGCTACATTAATATAAAAGTAATGATCTGCAGTCACAAACAGCAAACCCAATATAGCATTCAGCATATTTGGAATGTGAACGTAACACTTGCACAGTTGAACTGTTTAAAAAAGTGAGTTTTTCAGCAGCTCTTGATTTCATGTTGTTGAGGCAACTTACTGCTGAAGTATTAAGGGCAGTGTTTAGGTCTAGAAATACTTAGTTTGAGTGAGTGCTGCTTTGATTTGATACCTGTTTTGGAAAGGCTGGGTCTCCATGCTGTATTTCCCTTGATGCTCATGCTAGGAGGGCAACAAGATAATGGAAGTCTCACCAAAATCTGCAGAGAAGGAAAGAAATCTCAGCAGGGGGAGAGGAGGGGGAGCAATTACAAAAGTCAAAGATGAAGTCTTGAGCACACAATGAGTCTACATGTGTAGGCTCCATCAAATCAAAGTACATACCCTGCAGAACACCATGGGCTTCATGTACCCAAGTGTGCCAGCATGCTAAAGTTCCACCAGGCCCATGTGCACAGGCTGTGGGTCATGGCTGAGAGAGGGGCAGGATGCACTGGAGAAATCCAGCCTCACTCATGCTAAGGCTCAGAGGGGACTGTGGGAGCTTGTGGACAGGAAAGAGAAAGAGGAATTGCAGGTGGTCTGTGAAACAGGGGTGCTGAGCCTATAACTGCAGAAAGGGGGAGCAAATGCCCAGAGGCCCTGGGGTATGTTTTATATTTGTCCTGCAAGGAGTTTGCTAAAATAATGGATATAATGTTAGAAGTATGTGATACTAGAGGTGTAACAGATGCATCATAAAGAAAATTGCCTGTTGCATGTGCAAAAGGTGGAATATAGAGACCTCTGAAGACCACAGATTCCTGTAGGCTATCTCCCTTTGCAGGAGGACCAACCTGCAGTGACTGCCTTCATTCTCTTTTGCAGGGAAAAGAGGAGCTGGAGGTTGAATTCACAATGGAGAGCAGGTGCGTGAGGTCCAATAGGTGATCAACAGGGATGCAAGTCAGAGACAAAATGTTACTGACACAAAACATCAGTTTACACCTGCAGCCCCCCAACTCTGTCTGAATAAAGTAGAGGGGGGACTCTGGGTGCTCAGGGAATACTTGTGGTAGGGTATTTAATGCAGAAGGGGTGCATGACAGTGCATGTTGTGTGTGCACCTACACAGACATCCAGACACACGAAGCGAGCACAGATGTGATGTCCCTGATGGCTGCTGCTCACCAGCCTGCACGGGGCATTCTGCATAGGAGGAAGTTTTAAGTTTCAAACCCTACTTACTCCTTACCATGGGATCCCAGATGTTTTCTTTGTCATAAGGATGTGGGAAAACAATACTTGGAATTTGTTTTAGTTGTGGGAACAGATTAAAATTTACTGTGTTCCTGTGCTGACTGTACAGTTAATGAAGAAAATGGGCATTTAAATCAGTCCTAGTGCTGCTGTTGACTTTTAAGGTAAATGGTAATATTTGTTCCTTTTTTCTTGTTATGGCACAATGGATGAATTTAGCCAGGTGGCTAAGAAGGCCAACAGCATCTTGGCCTGTATCAGGAACAGCATAGACAGCAAGACTAGGGAAGTCATCATGCCTCTGTACTCGGCACTGGTGAGGCCTCAGAATGAGTGCTGTGTTCAGTTCTGGGACCCTCACTACAGGAAGAATATTGAGCTGCTGGAGCGTGTCCAGAGAAGAGCCACCAAACTGGTGAGGGGTCTGGAGAACAAGTCCTACGAGGAGAGGCTG